>JABUQX010011274.1:0-67500 GCA_015478945.1 Trachelipus rathkii | reverse complement strand
ATATAAACAATCACTTTTGAACCATTTAAATTTAACCACCGCTCACTATCGTCTATACTACTGTTGATGTCATTAGAGCTACACCAAAAAATCACTAAACTGCAATAAGGAGCTTCCTATTACCTATGACAGCGCCTGTTTAATCATAAAACTATGATACAATTTATTCTTCTTCTCCTCATTTTCTAAATCATTTGTTTCAATGTAATAGATTTGAATGCCCCAAATCCTCTACACTCTAAGCCTTGTTTCCAATCAGTCCTTCAGCACTGACGACGTCCTTTCGACAAAAAAAAGATATTTTCCCTACAATACTCAATAACTATTCCCTATACTTTTCTTCAGATCCTTATCTCCCTTACTATATACGGTACATTATGCTCCTCTCTCCAATATCCATAGCGACTATACTCATAAACGATGTTATTACACATTTCAATCATAATAACCATACTGCTCCGTTCTTGATCATTTTCACCCAGTAATTCATCTGTACTGCCGTTTACCATCCTAACTTCGCCACTCTCATATTACTCTCTTGCTATAAATATCCCAAAATACTTATTCTCTTGACGATAAATACACAATTCTATCAATTTCATATTGCATAAATGCGATTTTCAAGTGTTTTTCACACTCCTTCACTCTGTTAATAGTTACAAAAACAACATCCCTATTATTGATTCTAAGATGTTCCCTTATTATTTCTTAGCTTTTCCGGCTTCCTCAGAGGAGCTCTATCGCTTGTAGTTACATCATCTCTTCTAACTGTTATTTAGCTCTTCTTTTCTCCTACGTATGCACTTTATAGTATTTTCTTTTTTCCTCCTTTATAATTCCAAGCATCTTTTTTTGAAAACCTTCTCATTTGTTTTAGTACATTCAAACACGCTTTTTTTTTACCTTTTAACCCGTTGCATCACCTTTCATTCACATACACGTTAACAGTTCTACTTCATATTTACACATCTGTCACTTCTTTTGCAATGCTAACAATTGCTTCCTTTATTTGCCTCCAGATTTGTTTTCCAGTTTCCAACTTGTTTCACATTCACGCTGATTGTACTTGCGATGCTCTTACGTACTTTTTTAATTACTTGTTCGTTAACTTCTCATTCTTATTTTACCATCCTTCCGTATCTTTCTCTATCGCAAGCCCCATAATTAAATTTTATACCAGAAAATATTTTAATCCTGTCTAATAATATCATCTTAGTTAACATACATATTTAAAGTTCCTTCTTACCAACCAATTCAATCATACTTTTCACTTTTCGTACCGATCCTTTCCCTAACCTAAAACAAAACACACTAGTATTACTATGGATACCTCTTGTGTTAAAGCAAAGCTTATTCATGTAGGTTAGATCGAAATCCACTCTACGATTCTTTTTCCCGACACAACCACCTTTATACCATCCTTTTTGATCCATATCCATTCGGCTCCACACTACCAATCTGGCTCCCTCTCAGCCTTCCAAAACATCATATCAGATTATCAAAAAAATCGAACTCTATTCACGTTCACTCAGTGGACATACTTCCAAAACAGTACTTTACTTTTCAACTTTAAATTAACCCGTTATATATTTATATTATTATATATATATAATATATATATAATATACTATTTTATATATATATATATATATATATATATATATATATATTATATATTATATATATTATAATATAGTCATACAATCTGCAATAGAAAAGAATTGAACTAAAAGAATTACAGGAGAAAATACGTAAATTTCATAAGGGAGAGCAGTCCCTCTTTCCACAAAAGGTCACAGGCCAGAGACTCACACAACTTCCCGGATTCCGTTAGGCTGTGGATATGGCCTCGGAAGATTCGCCCGGAACTCCACGCTGGCCCCCCACCCATGAGCAACACTGAACTTCATAACTTCGCGCGGAGCCCAAGATTTTACCCAAAGTGCAGGACAACTCCCCACTGGTTAGACAAGGTTAATGTTCAATACAATTGGAGGCCCGGTCAAAGTGAAAATTACGATGTTTTTAGCCTGCACCTAGCACGGGAAGAAGTGCGAGAGTGGACTACTGTGCGGGAAAAAAGAAAAAGGCACCTGAAGGCCCAAAGGGCTCAGTGATAGAGAAAGAGTACAACACTCTTTCAAGGGAAAGTACGTTATACAGTAGTAAAAGGGCTAGGTTGATTGGATAAAAGATAAATAAAGTTCAGTAGGAGAATGGTCAACTTTATCAAAAAAGGAACTTGATAGGGAACGATAAAGAAGATAGAGGATGATAAAAATGTAAAATAACAATAGAATAATAATTAGATTAAGACATGTAATAATAATAATATAATATAATAAAACCTAATATTAAATAAAACTGAGCTGGAATTAAACAAAATAAACAAAAAGAAAGGATTTTTTGCGAACCCATGTCTGGTGCTCCTATGGCAACACCGATCGACCTTATGAGGGTAATAATATAATAATAATAATAATAATG
This sequence comes from Trachelipus rathkii, assembly GCA_015478945.1. Taxonomy (NCBI): domain Eukaryota; kingdom Metazoa; phylum Arthropoda; class Malacostraca; order Isopoda; family Trachelipodidae; genus Trachelipus; species Trachelipus rathkii. Next base: position 65,013 of record JABUQX010011274.1, on the reverse strand, counting down.
ATTAATATAATAATATATAATAATAAATATTTAATAATATCTAATATATACTATAATAATATATATATATATAATACTAATATTTATAATAATAAAATAAATAATAAATATAGTAATATATAATATATAAATATAATAATATTAATATATAAATTTCTATAAATATTTAATAACTCTATAGAGTTTTTCTGATAAATTTCTACTTACTGTAGTTTACTTCTTTGAAATAATATGTTTGTTTTTAATGTAATTCACATACTATCTACTTTTTCTTCAGCTAAATAAAAGAGATCGAGGAGACAAATGAAGAAAGGGATGGTACAAATTTTCCAATAACTCGCCTCTTTTCACACAGCCAAGCTGATGCAAAGGATTGATAAATCTCATCTGACTCCGTGCAAGTAGGTGAGATGTAAAAATAAGAACATCATGGATCCCTTTTCAATTATAAGGATATTATCAACAAAAAGTTTACAGCAGAAGGTTTTTAAGGTAACTCTTTAAATGCGCCAGCTCTCTTAAGATGGTTTTTGCAAGCAAATTCATTTACATCAGGTTTGCAAAAGTAAAGCAAGAGAGGCCAATGCATTGCCACTGTGTAATCAAACTTCAGTGTACTCAATTCTAAAATGCGTGGATCAAGTTTTATAATCTCTTTCAAATCTTTTTCAAGGGCGTCAATCAAGAGAAATGAATCTTCGGAAGGAGCATAAATTTGATCAAAATCAGCAGCGCTCAAATGGCTAAAAGAAGGAGTTTTCATAGAACTTCCGACAGGATTTTTACTGTGTAAAGGACAATACTTCTAAATTAAATAATACATAAAGTAATAATAATATTATAATATAATAATGATTTACGAAGGATGTTTGATTGGGTTTGATTTCAATGCTTGAGCGGACCTTGAAGTTCTTTTAAGTCATATGAGAGTGGAAGTTTATTTAGCTTGTTTCTGAAATGTCAGAAAACGTATAATATAAATATAATAAAATCATAATAATAAAATAATGATATATAAGGTGGAATGATATAATATAATCATTAAATTCTACTCTATTAATACAAGAATATCATCAGCATGTATGAACTATTGATTGTATTTCTAGAAAAAAAATTTGAGTTAATAAAAAAGTTAAATCGCATATAACACCTTTAATAACATCCTTATTTTAACCCCATTAACTATACTCTTAAACATAACTGAATTATAACATATTTCATTTATCTAGGTAATCTTAATGTCATACCGTAATATAGACACACTTTATTATAAAGTTCGGAACGTACTCAATAAATAGAAGTAGTAGCTAGTTGAGTTTATTGTCCGTTATATGTAGTTGATTTTAGGTGGCGGTGGTGGCGTGTGAGGATATTTTACAGAGAAAGTCGTATATTATACTATCATATAATTAGTATATAGTATATTCGGGAATGTATCGATAGTATCGGCTCATCAGGGTATTCAGGGGTAGTATCGCATTTTAGTGAGAGATGGTATCGTGGTGTCGAGCTTTGGCTTAAATGGCTGAGTTATACTATAGCACGATACGTTTTGGAGCTATTTTGGGTGAAATAATCATGAGCACTTATAGATTCATAATATAATTAGTTCTTCGTAGGATAGTAGATAGCTAGTAAAAAGTTATGTTTTTTTTTTTCTCGATTTTCCTTTTTAGATTTTTAGCGTTTCTACAACTTGGTCTTTAGCGTAAGAATTATACCTATTTGGACAGCTTATTTATATTTATCAGATTTATTATTTTTTAGTTGATAAATAGTATTAATTTTTCTATGTTAACATGCTTTGATTGGCAGAGATTTCGGTGATAGATGTTCTGATTATTCATTTGTTAGTTTTGGTGAAATAAGGTTTTATCGTTTATTAAATTATGTTTTTAGTGATTGGGAACAAATTTAAAATTTCTCCTTGTGTTTTTGTCATATTGTTTGTGTTGGTTTTTTTTTTTTTGTGTGCTGATGAGTGATTGCGGTGTGCGTGTGCGATGCGGGTGGTGCGCTGTGTGTGGTCGTGGTAGTTGCGTTTGTGGTTGTCGTGTAATAGAGTAGATGAGATTTGTGACAGCGGGGACAGGTCGTGAGCTTATCTATTGAACTTTCCCAACATTAATGCACTTGTCACTGCTCATATGTGGTGGCCGAAAACTACTTCTAAACTCTATACTAGTGGTTTATTGTGTTTCAGTCTGGACCCGAAATGCGATGGGTTAGAGAATATAGGGGTTGCTTCACTGTTAGATATATCCAATACTATAAGACTTTATTATTGATTAATTCGTTTGAAATGGTGAGTATGTCGCATATTAGGTATGGTATAAAATAGTGAACATTCACATTCTAGGACGTCTAGAGAGATCTCGAAAATCTTATTCGACTGGTTTGTGGAATCATGTCTTAAATCTTCTACTTATTCACTTACATAATTACTTATGACTTCATGAGTACATGTATCACTAACAGGAACAGATTTTTCATGCGTTATTTTTTGAGATTACAGTAGGAACTGGTGCTCAGGAGATTGATGTATACAGAGGAATAACTTCGTCATTCTTGAAATTTTTATCAGCGGGCTATTAACTCTTATCTTATTTCGAAATCTGAATATAGATTTGGATACACTCTATTATTTGATTGATAAGTTCGGTTTGCGGAAGGCGAATATTCAGTAATTCTCAACGATCTGGAGCAACTGTTAATAATCGCTAATTTCGGACGAATTCCGTGATGTCACAAGATTCTTGACCCACTTCCTAGTAATGGTTAACCATAGTCCTTTCCTACTCATAATACATTTCTGTCTATCGGTAAATTACTGACTCACAACGCTTATTACTAATTTTTAATCTTTCTCTCCAACATTCCCTCTGCCCTTGCGGTTTTTTGGAACTTTGAATCGAGGCGAATATGGGGGGCATTGGGTTGGCTTTATAGGACTGCTAGGGAGATATTGAAGTGAGTATTTGATCTTAAGACACTTCAGATTCTGCCTTTAGTAGTAGAGGATATGTAGATATGTTATCAAAGGGATAGAGCATTTCTTAGGCCTCTGAATTAAAAATTTTTTTCTACCTCAAATCCGGTGTTTCGAGAGATTGTGGTCCTGACTCTCGCGCGCTATGAGATATATATACTATATCGGGTGTGGAAAAAATTGCGTTCTTAATGACATTACTGCTTGCCAATGGGTGTTTTCTCAGGGGGCGGCTAGTATATCGGGTTGAGGGAGATAGGACTCCTGCGACGAGCAAAGCGACTTGTAGTTACTATCCGAACATGAGCTGAACGCTCCTTCGGGATCTCCACGATACTGAAAAACTCTCTCTTTTCGGCCTCTTGCAATAGCATACTGTAGGACAAGCTTTCTGTAAGATCATCCTATCTCTCGCTTCTTGTATTTGTTCCTAGAAATCTCTGATTTCCTCGCATGATCAATTCTATGAAACACTCAAAGCGAACGGACAAGGCAATATCTCTGTGGGCGTTCTCATATTTTCTCTAATCCAAACCCTGAGAAAATCGACGGTCTGGGATTACCCTTACTCTCTCTGGTTCTCAGCTAGGTGTCTAGATCGATGATTGATTCATGCATGACTAATATCTATGAAGGTTTAGGAGAGGTGGGATAGAGGATTACTCTCGGGGATAAGAAGTTGTGCTTCAGTGTGAACCACTCGTTCAACTATATTATCATCATAATAAGCAAAGATACGACTTTCTCAGTGTTGGAAAGCGCGCTCATGTCAACTCTATATCCGCGAAATGTGTGCTCTGATCCTTCTAACTAAGCATATACGTCATTAACTTTGTATGTCAATTTATAAGTCATTTGAAACTTCTCTATCTCACGTTCTTATCGATGCTGGAATCTTTTCCCCTTACGTTCGGGGTGCTTTATCCGACCTTGGTTAAATTCAACTTAACGAGAATCGCAAGTTAACGGCTGCTGGCTTGTTGGTGATTGAAGATTAGTTGACAATGTATCTTTCCTCTATTTATAATTTGTGGAGGTTGGAATCTAATTTAGAAAGTTTGGAAGACTATGTGATGGTGGCGCGTTGACATATCCAAAGATATTGACCGGGTTATGGCCACGCGTACTGCTTCAGAAAGCTCGCTGATTTGGGTTTTTACTTTTATTCTTTGCTTCATATCTCTGTTCTTATGTCTTTCATTAAGTCATATTGGGACATTGTTGGTATATAAAATCTTTTAAGCGCTTGGCTGGTTATGTTCTGTCATAGGGTGCGAAGCGTCTTTATCATACGAGGGACTCTGATTTATTACCCTATAATTTTACTTCAAATTTAGTCTTACTTACACAGAGACATGCTAACTCTAGTTCTCATAATTGGACGTTGAATTGACCTTCTTTTCAACTCGTATCATTTCTGCTCACCTATTCTTTTAATTGTAGAATTGACAATATTGTCTTAATCTCTTCTGCGATTTCTACTTCTTCGCTGATACTGGGAGTAGAATTTAGGTTGGGTCCGTCTCAAAGCTTGTGAGATAATCTAATAATTATTTAAACTTTTTGTCATAATCTTCTTAATTTCGTGCTCGTGAGGAAATGGAAGAATTTTCCTAAATGAATTTTAATGTTTTCTAGTCTCTCTTCGTACGGCTTCTATTCGTCTCTCCTTGTCAAATATAAACATAACCTTCGTGTGGTAAATAAAAAATAAAAATGTTTTGAAAATTAAATCACAGTGGTTGCTAGGGGCTTCAAGAAACTGGGAGTTTGTTTGAGTGCGAACTTGTTTTTTCCTCTCTCAGTTATCACCTATACTTAAGGGTGTCACCGCCTTGTATGAGGTCTGCTCTCAATATCTGTGGGGAGTTGAGATTGTATTATCACCGGCTTTTTGATAGGGTCGAGTCAAATGCAAAAAGAATTATACTGTCCTGTACTTTCTAGTACACTTGACCCTCTTTATATTGCGGCGGATGTTGGTGCTTTATAGCTTTTCTATAGGTACTGTTAGAGGCAAGTGTGAGGGAACTATCATCTCGATGATCACTTTCCCGCCTCGTAGACAAGGGTGAAGTGTCGGCAGACATGAGTTTTGTGTTGATGTATAGTAACTCCAGACTAGTCGCTGGCGTGTTTTTCGTTTCTTTCTTCGTGCGTGCAGTTGTTCTGTGGATTCTATCCATATTCTTGTGGGAGGGTAGTTCATGTTAATTTCCTCCTGTTTAAGCGTGCGTTGTGCTCATCTGTTAATTGCGTTTGAATGATTTTTGAGGCGTTCAACACCCTCTTGAATAGGGCTCTGCCCGTGAGCTGGGGTGTTTGGTGAAAACTGTAAAAATAATAAACTAAGTAAATAGGTTCGAATAATGAATTCTTCAGAATATGGAACCATAAATGAATGGAGCCTCCGACAGGGGTGAACACATTTTAGAGCATTAAAATAGCATAAGAGGAGCTTGCTCGCTGTGACAAAAATAAAAAATAAAAAAAAAAAAAAAACAAAAAAAAAAAAAAAACCCGAAGAAGGATTTAAGTTAGGAGGAACAACATCTCGAGAATCGGCACTAGGAAATAGAATAATTTTTGCTTTTAGCAAATAGAAGCGTATCTGCAAGATGAGGATTCTGGATAATTGTAGACTCTATGAGATAGGCTTTCAAAGAAGAGGTTTCCTACATAGGACCGGCAAGAGGAATCACACCAGGAAACTATCGTGAAATAACTGAAGAGAGCCAGTCATAAAGGAACAAGAGTAATTTAAATTTGCAGTCTGTGAAAGAAGGGATGAGGCTCTACGAAACATGGAGATGCTGCCTATACAGAAGAGAATCCTTTCATGCTGTGTCATAAAAATGGGCCAAGTTTTCATTATTATAGTGCTTGCGGCAATATTATCAGACTCATTCATAGTTCGAGAGAGAGCGGTATTTATAGTGTAGGTAGGAATGTAAACACCCAAAAAGGGAACAGTTCTGCCAGATATCTGGTGAATAATCCATATGGTGGTTCCAATATTTATATAAATTTTAAATTTGAATATATAAATGATATAACTTAAGGAGTATTTTGTTATTCACTGTTTGAGTAATAGCATTATGTATTTATGTCTTTTGCTGATTAATTGATTTCTCTTCTTTCATTATTTTATTATTTTATATTGTAGCTAGTTTAAGAATCTTTTGTAAATTGTGATCATGGTTAAAACATAAAAGCCGTAGCTAGCTTTGTTACTAGCTTATTGAAAATGGAAAATGGATATATTTTTTAATACATAAACATAAAAAGAGTTATTTTAGTATATCTGAAATTGATATACGTAAACGTACTATTGACACTAATAAAGGAACCTCATTTGGAGCCACAAACCAAATATGAATATTACTCAGGAATGCTTTAGTTTAGTTGTAAGGGAATCATGCCAATCTGAGTTGCCTAGCAGTGACAAATGATATCTAATGTGATGTACTGCTCACGATGTATTTATTATATATCAATGATAAAGTTCGGTATCGGTATGAATGGCACCTTGCTAAAAAAAGTGGAGTTTAACGGTATCAGGTAATCGTATCGGCTCCGTTTTCTGGATCTTGGTAAGAGCTCTAAGATAGTAGATTATAACCATTATAATAATAGTATGTTATAATGAAATATAAAACATCTCATATAAGAACATACAGAAATTATATAAATAATATAAACACTCTACGTATTAACAATTATAGATATATAAAATTTAAGAATTAGTAAAGACGCCCAAAGTAATACACAATTATTCACACAGGCAACTAATTTTATCCGTGTCTTTTGTTCGTTGTTGTTTTTTCAATCCTCGACAACAGTTTTTGAAAATCAAAATGCGAAGCCAATACTCAAAACCATTTTTTATTTTTTTTTTTGAAGTTTAGGAAAATAAAAAATAAATAATATTTTTTTCTCTTTATTTTAACACAGCTCCATAAACACAGAGCTTTTCCCGTCTATAAAAACTGATTCACCTTTGTTAAATTCTTAAACAAAAAGCGCATGTAACTAGCTATAACTCGGTGGCTCATCTGCCCACATATCCACTATATCCAACGACAGTGATTGCACCATATATATAATATGAAACATCACTTATTAATATATATATAATACTTATATATATATATATAATATATAAATGAATAATATATATATATTATATATTTTATTAACCACAATACAACCAGTATAATTTGACACCAAAGTAAGGTGACAACAACCTTAGAAGTTTTAGGTAATATGAGTCTCGAAATAATATAGTCATAATATGCCCCCATGATTGATCTTAATAATTGATAATCTCAATATAATAAAAATAATAGAGCGTTAGTGGATTGTGTTGTTGATTGTGGGGCCACAACGCGACTTACATCTATCTATAAACTAAGTTTTTATTAATATTGATTTTACGATTCAATGTTTGAGTACTACCTCATCAGTGACGAATACATGATAATACTAACTCACAGGGTGCGGATAAGACGCGGCATGTATATGATTGAATTAAAACATAGGTAAAGTTCCGAGAACATAAACAACGAAATATGATATGATATATGTACCTACATACATGCTCTCGGGGCTGTTGTGATAAATCACACAAAAACGCCGGCACTTTATTCAACAAAAAAAAAAATTGAATTTTTGCTCTGACATACGTGACTTACTGCTCTTAGTAAGAATTCTAGTCATTGAACGAACGAAACAACCACAAGGCCGTTGCGCAGTGTGCTCTATACATGAGATGACATATCTCATATTATATTTAGGGTGAGAGAATGCTGATCACATATCTCTTAACGATTTAATTTGTCAAATATATCTAAGAATTACAGGATAGAACACTTGGTACACTTAGTAAGCTCTTTTACTCTACACCTAATTATAACAAATATTTACATGCGACGTGACCACAGCGGGCTCACAGGTTCTCTCTCCTGTTATTCTGTGACATGAAAACGTAATGCAGGGAGTCGCTCAAACATCGCGATGGTAATAATTAGACTGTTTAACATGTTCGTTATTCAAATGTAACTTTATTTATTTTATCATCCTCTTAATAGCAGTCTTTGTCCTTTTTGTTTAACTCAAGCGGTGAACTAAACGAAATCTATGTAAACGGATTGTAACTTTGACAAATAAGGTGTTTGTCATCCTGGAGACAACGGTTGGGAGATCAGAAGTGACAGGTTCACATGTGTGTCTCCATCGGATGCAGAGGCTCGGGAGAGTATTCAGAGTAAATTAGATGGCGAACTCAGTTATACAAGGAAGAGATGCATCCAGGACACGATGAGTTGTAACACAATATATTAATGGATCTTCAATATCAGAAAGCAGAAGCTCTGTCGGAGGTTCTTCAAGTCAGATGGTGAACCTTGTGTATTGCAAGTGAAGTTGCAGTCTAACTACTCGCTATGGAGATCCCAGCATAACAGAGTACAGTGATGGGCGCATGGACATCGAAAATTGACACGTAAGCTCTCTTTGATCATTCAACAGCAGCAGTGAGTCACAAAAATAGAAAATGAAGATTTTTCACATATTAAATCGCCCAAAACAATAATTTACAGGACCAACATTTTACACTAAGAACAGATCGGATATGCTTACACAGTCGTTCCTACTGACGTATATGTAGGATCTAATATAAAAAACCAAAACATAACAACACCGGCAACAAAACGAGCTTATTAGATCAGTCTTTATTCGGTAAGCCAACACGAATTAAATTAATGGAGTAATAACATCAGATATCATTACACGAGAGCGGGGTTTGGTGAATATCCTTCATCTCGATTAGGGCGTTTTCCAGGCTGCGTAATTAATGACAATCAAAACATCCAAAATAGTAAAACATATTGCTACGGATAGCAAAGCAAGGATTTAACAGACCGGACTCCAAGATTCCTATATTGAGATCCACACATTACCCAATAACTTCAACAGATACACCGACAATTCAGAGAGGCAAAGGCACTATGACGTAATTTACCAGTTTATATATCTCATGCATCGCTCCACTGACTAACCGGACAGTTTTAGTAGACAGTTGATTCAAAGAGCACAGACTAACAACCATAAGCGTATACTATCCCCTCACAATCAACATACTTACACGGTGTGGCAAGCACACAAGACTCTCATGTCTCACGTTCACAGAAGGTCTAATCAGTTATAGGGGTAAGCTAGCCAACATGACAGTACTAGCACAAGCATTGCCGCGTACAATTCTAATCGATATTTAAAGACAAACGAATAAGCCTGATGATAATCTACGAACACAAATGCTATCGCACCACAATTATATGTTTAGACATCCGTACTCTACAACTGCCCTCTCTGCTTGACAGAAAACACACTCACTATTTACTTTCATGATAGCCTAAAACTATACATACAAAAATGTCTCCACTTATCATAACTATAGGAGAATACAGGATACAGAACTGGCAAAGAACAAAATGACATGTTAGCACACCTTTATTCCCAAGAGCACAACAAGACAACTTAGCAACAGCTGCAACCTAAATATTTTCACTAGCGATCTACAAAGGAGAGTACACACTATCAGTTTACGTCAGCATAATCGAACAAACCTAAAGAAATTTTAGGAAACCCTAGCGATTTGCTCTACGACGATAAAACAATACATAATGAGCAGGAGTTAATACAGGACAATTAATACAAACGGATAGAGCATGCAGAAGGAAGAATAACAGATACGCGCGACAGCTCACTAGTTAGTCTGATTAGCGAGTCCATAACAATAGAACTAGACCATTAAGCAAGCATACAACTGATATATTATTGCTATAAGACTTAAGGCCTAACTGCGCACTTATTTCATACCATAATTTTTACTGTATGTATGTACACACACTACAAATACATAAAAGAGAGATTACACTGTTTCTCAACGACGAAAAAAAACTTTTACACTACAGATCTCATCCGACTTCAAATCCACGTTACATGGTGTACTGCTACCAATCTAGTCTCTCGCATCTCTATATATAATCATGACCCACGTGCTATACTCTCTCTCTACCCACTCTCACGTCTAAGCATATCTCACTCTCGCTCATGATTATCTCATAGATTATCTATTCCAATAGTGATTCTAAAGGAACCAAATACTCATTGAAAGGTTCAACAACGTAAAAAAACCCAAACGATTCATCCATTACAAAAAACACTGACCAAACGCCACTCTATCTAGTTTTTTTCGCATCAGCACAAAAGACCATCACACTCATCAAAGTAAACCAAGTCACATTCTGCTAGACAAACTATACAAATACACAATACGCAACACCTGCTTAAACTTTTAGCCAACAGACTAACTGTGCACCTTGCTTAAAAATCATAGTCATATTAATTATACATATCATTTATTAACATTTATACTGGCTTACAGTTAATAAATATTCAAAAATCTAACAAAACTTAATCTAAGAAAAGACTATCCAGATTTACCAAACTGGTTGACATGATCTATATTCACTAAAAGATTCATTCTCAAAATATACAAAAAGATTCACCAAACTCTTAGTACATACATACCATTTAGCTTAGACTTGACCTTATTCAAATGGCAGGCTGGCTTAAAACTGCTTTATATAAAAACACCATTCAAAAAATTGATTGATAACACTGGTCTGCAAAAAAAAAAAAATTTTCGTGACCTGACACCACTCCTACTGATTCTTATGTAAAATGACGTCCTGAATCCGAATTTGACCCCCGTTTTCCCCCCATCATTTTTGGGGGAGGCCCCCACCTATTTTTTATCACTTTTTGATAATTTGGAGGGATGAAAAGGATTATTTTAGCCTTTACATTTCCTCTGAGGGGCTAGAGAGCTGAAAAGTTCTAAAACATGAACATTTGCAGCAAGGAGGTAGATTTTGGGGGGGATTTGCTCCATTAAATTGAAAAAAAAATCATTAAAAATGATAATTTTTTCCATTTTTTCGCAATTTTTTCACTAGCTTTCTACATATTCCAGCTTCCAGCCCCCGTCATCCACCTCCAAACAATAAAAATATATAGCAACAATAATAAAAATATATAGCAACAGTTCGGAGGACTCACTGTACCAGGCTGTTACTTGCACTGCAATCCTTATCTTCACTCAGTATATCTGTAGCGATCGTAGAGTCAACTTGTCTGTGTTCTGTAGAAATTTTTTTACTACAACTTTTTCCAAATGAATTACAGTATGTGGGTGAGAGTTGTGATTAATATAGAGCATTGATTTACTGTTTAATTATGTCACGCGAGTGTAAAAATTATCCCGATACCCTCTGCTATGCTTGCGGGGAATTTACTTTAAATGTGCAAGGAAAACTACTTTCTCCGCTTCTTAAAACTGCTTATAAATTTTACTTTGATTGCCAAGTTGGCAATCAGGACAAGAATTGGGCTCCAACAGTTTGCTGCACTATTTGTTACAGTAGCTTAACCAAATGGCTCAAAGGTACCAGTAAATCAATGCCATTTGCTATGTCCATGGTTTGGCACGAACCTCGCTGTCATCTCACAGATTGTTACTTTTATATAACTTCCACCATCAGGTTCTTTAGCAAAAGTAAGCATATAATTCAGTATCCTAATATCCCTTCAGCTCTAAGACCAGCTCCTCACAACGAATCTTTGCCAATCCAAGTGCCCTCAAAAACCTATATTCTAGAGCCAGAAATGGATTTGAAAGACTGAGCCACAGCCTGGACCATCAAATGATGTCTAATGATGATTAAGAGTGTTCTGAAGATTCAGCTCATCAACAACCTCACCTCGTTACTAAGTCGGAATTGAATTATTTAATTATTATTCTTTACATTTATTATTATTTAACTTTTTACATTTATTATTTTACTTTTTATTTATTACCCCTTACACCTAAAATCTTTTCACCCCTCCAAATCAAATTCTTGGCCATAAAATTATCGAAAAGTGATAAATGGTGGGGCGGCCTCCCCCGAAAACGGGGGTCATTTTCGGATTCAAGAGGTCATTTTACATAAGAATCAGCAAGAATGGTGTCAGGTCTAGAAAAAATTCCTGTGCAGACCTATGCTCGCGAAGTATTAAGAGTGTCAGCGTGGTACAGTGAAACTTCGGAACTATTCCTACATATTTTTATTATTGTTGCTATATATTTTTATTATTTGGGGCTGTTTGGGGGTGGGGCTGTTTGGGGGCTCGAAGCTGGAATATGTAAAAAAAATAGTGAAAAAATTGTGAAAAACCTGGAAAAATCATTCATTTTTAATGTGTTTTTTTTCAATTTAAGGGGGCAAATCCCCCCAAAATCCTACCTCCGTGCTACAAATGTTCATGTTTTAGAACTTTTCACCTCTCTAGCCCCTCAGAAGAAATGTGAAGGCTAAAATAATCCTTTTCATCCCTCCAAATTATCAAAGTGATAAAAATAGGTGGGGCCCCTCCCCCGAAAACGGTGAGTGATGGGGGAAAATGGGGTCATATTCGGATTCAGGTCATTTTACATAAGAATCAGCAGGAATGGTGTCAGGGCCGATTTTCATGCAGACCAGTGTAACCTGAAACTGCATAATTTTTTTCAATCACACATTTTTGTAAGTTTACCATGGGCTTGATGAAAAAAAAATTAAGGAATCAAATTGGTAAACTTAAGCCCATTAAAAAAAATCTAACGCTGTTTTGATTATTGCAGAAATTCTGAAACTCTATCATTATTTATACTTACCAGTTGCTAATTTAAATGGTAATGGCGGAATGATAAGACCCTGATAGGGTTGATCTGTTGTAACACAATGATGCAAATACTCAAAATTTTCATAATCTCTTTCAATAACTTGAATAATTTCATCATTCTGAAAAATAAAATAAAAATCAAAATTCTAAAAGGTAGAGAAAAACTAAATTTTGTAAATTTTTGTGGTAAATGAATAATAGCAAGAAAAAGTTAAATTTAAAATAACTAAATGATGAATGAGGGAAATCAAAAATTATAAGTCCTAAGTTTTTTGGAACACAATCCATTACAATTGAAAATTGAAAATTTATACAACTGACATGGTTTATTATAAAAATCACATTGGAAAGAAGTTATATATATTTTTCATGTATACAGCACAAATAAAAAATGGTTCTTTTAAAAACAATTCGCAAATATAAAATTAAATTTCCTTTTGAAGCACTTAGACCTTAAAATAAATATCTACCTTTTAACCAGTTTGGTCATTCCATGTAAAAGCAACAATGTAATTATTTTTCATTAACCACTGATTATCTAAAAATGGAGAAAACAATTCAAGCCATATTCAATAGCTTTGTAAATCCTTAACCATTTTAGACTGGGGACACAGCAATTGAAATATTTCAAAAAAAAAAAAAAAAAGTTTAAACTAATTTAAATGATTAGGATAGGTGATATTCGAAAATGAAGTATGGGTGAACAGTGAGATCAAGCCATACTTTCAATAGTATGATCTCATTATGCTTGAAAAAATAAAACAAAATAATAAAGGGTTCTGTTTATAACATAAATGAATATTAACTTGTTCATTCATTTCATTTTTTCCACCAGAGTTCAGGGGAGTTACTGAGGCAGATCCAATTTAAAAGTCAACATGCCCCATGTTTGAAAGTGTGTAGTCAAAGGTAGTTGGGAAAATAGAAAAAAGGGACTATGTTTTGGGCTTTACCAATAGAATACATGTAAGATTGAGCATAGCAGTTAAGTCTGGGGTCAGTGTTGGATAGAGAAAGGATGAGGCTGTGTAGAACGGCGTGTCGCATGAACACTTCTCAATGGGGGAGGTGTGTGACTGAAGAGTTCAGAAGAGCAGTGTCCACTGTAATAGTGATAGAAAAAGAAAGTGACGCAACAATTCAATGGATAGAAATAGACTGGAGAGTGAGAGCACAAGTTAATAAGATGAAAACTCCTAGACTCCACCTTTTCAACAAGAGATGTGTAAGTGGAACCACACCAGATGTGACATACTTCATGGTTGTGAATGACACAACTTTAACGAGAAAGCAACTGGGGTGGTATGAAGAAATTTTGAAGGTGCCTCAGAACACCAAACCTCTTAGAAGCTTGTTTGGAAAGAGAAGTAATGTGATCCTTCCAATTAAGGTCACAACAAAAAGAAACACCAACAATATTAAGGTCAGACAAATGTTTGAATTATGTTTTCGAAGATGTTATAGTTGTGTGAAAGCTGTTGAGTAAAAGGATGGAGAAACAGTTTTTGAGGAATTGAAAACAATCTTGTTCTAAATGCCCCGATTAGAAATTCAAGAAAAATCAGAGGTTAGTTGCTGCTCCAAGGTCACCCTTCTAGCATGAGCTAATTGTTGTTGGGTGGGACGTCCATCAAAATGAAAGAATTAAATAAGGGTGGAATCGTCAGCATAGTAGTTGATAGGTAATGAAGTAATAGAGAGAAGGTCATTAATGAGAAGTAGAAAAAGTTGGGGATAGAACAGAACCCTAAAAAAAAAAAAAAAAAAATATTTATCGATTTAAAGCAGGGATGGGAAGTCGAAAAAAAATAAATTGACTCCGACTCTGACTCCCAGAGTCGATTTTAAAAACAACCGACTCCCGACTCCCAGAGTCGATTTTAGAAACAACCGACTCCCGACAAGTGACCATGAACCTACTTCTTTGGAGTACCCCCCAAGTATCACTTTGCGTACCCCACTTTGGAAACCACTGCATTAGAGAGTTGTGTGGTGTGAAGAAAAGCATAAATGATAGAATAAAAGAGAGTACATTGAGATGGTTTGGTCATATATATGGAAAGAATGAATGATAGTCAGTTGGTTAAGCGGATGTATAGTGGTGGGTGTGCTGGGAATCAACCAGCTGTGAACTGAAAATAAGGTCGATTGAGTCAGTAAAGGGATGTCTGAAGGTAAGGAATGTGAGTTTGGCAGAGGTGAGAAGAAGAGGGTATGGTTGTGGGCCACCTGGTCCAAGGGATGAACCCAACATTGATGATACCACAGTGAGAATCTGTTGCAGGCTCGTGAAGCCCTAGGGTGAATTTTTGATGACTGCAATGGGCTCTCACTTAACCATATGGAGGGGACAGTGTGTGTTGGGGGGTGACTTTCTTTTTGGCTTACATTATGTTCTACTACTTTACTATTTCTGGTGTATGTTGCACCTCACCCACAATCTAGAGAAAGGAGGAGGAGGATTATATATATATATATATATATATATATATATATATATATATATATATATATATATCTAATATATTTATAATTATATATATATATATATATTATATATTATTTATAATATATATATATATATATTATATTATACTATATATATATATATATATATTATATTAAAATAATATAGTATATATATTATATATATATTATATATATATATATATATATAATATCAACATTTTCAACCTACCTACACCAGCAAACTACAACTCTCACTCTCTACATAAAGCCATAGATACCACGCAAACATTGTCCCAGAAAGCCTCCACCTCTGCATACCTAAAAGGCCACAGAAAACATTTACAACCCCCATACACCCAAATCTGTAACTTCAATAAAACAAAAGAAACATCATTTGACAACAACAAATATATACCCCAAATTTGACTGCACAAATAAACTCCTTAAAAACCCAGATCACCAATCTAATCTCCACCCACAAAACAGAAAAATTTAAGAAACACCTAATGAACAACATGGGCAGACCTGAAGGGAAGGGAAGAGAACATGGCAAATTATAAAACGTCTCCATAACTCGCAGAACAGTTCCCCACCCACAAATGAAGCTCTAAGAGGACACAACAACTCCCTCCCCTCCTCCAAACAGCACTGCAACATCCTCGCGCAACACTATTCCAATATATCCAATAAACCCACACATGCAAATAATAGAAAAATAATACGCAAACTCAAAACAACACAACTACAAATCAATTCCAACCCCCCGTTCACTACACAAGAAATTTACTTATAAAACCCTAAAAATTTGCCAGGCCAGACAACATCTCTAATCTTCACATAAAACACTTTGGACTGGCAACTATATCAATCATCACAGATATCTTCAATAAATCCTGGTCTCTCAACTCCCCCCCCCCCTCACTGGAAAAAAGCAATCATCATACCTAAATTAAAACCCAGAAAAGATCCCAATCTTCATACCGCCCCATATCCCCTCTCTCCTCTTTGTGCAAACTCATGGGGAAAATCATACTTACTAAAATTCAAACCACCTTTCACTCCCTAAACCATCAACACGGCTTTAAAAATCTCACTATGTCAACAGCCCTAACTTAACATCACACAAAACATCGTAAATGGACTAAACAAAACACCCTCCCATAGAACTATACCCTGGCCATAAAGACATTAGTAAAGCCTTTGACACAATACCCATCCAAGTCCAAAAAATTCTAAACGCTCCCTTCCATAACAATTGCAAAAAATGGTTATCCAACTTTATATCAGGATGCACAGCCCAAGTATCCAGCAAACACTAAAACTCAGAAACAGTAAAGTTAAGAAATGGAGTCCCTCAGGGCGCCATCTTGTCCCCATTTCTATACAACCTATTTACAGCCGATATTCCTACCCCCCAAACTCCCAACTCAAAAATAATAACCTACGCAGATGACTTAACTATAACCATATCAGACCTTTCAGTACCCACTGCCAACACTTCCAACTCAGACTTCTTAAATCACTTAGAAGCCTGGTTATCATCCAACAGAATGTCAGCCTCTGCAAAGAAATCATCTATTACTTTGATCACCACTGATAGACACGCAATCATCCCTCCCACCCACAATAATTCTAAACACTCCATCATTCCCTTTAAAGAAAAACCCCAAAAGCTCAGAATAACTTCGGACAGACCCACTTCCCTTACTCACACAATCAAAAATACAACCATTTACAGCAAACAAGAAATTAAATGTTCTCTGAACCTTTTATCCTAACACAACTTCAGCAATGAAACAACAACACTGTCAACAACATTCAAACAATTCCAAGAACTACAATAACTATGGATCAACCGTCTGGTACCCCACTAACCTCCCCCCACTAATAGAAATAAACTACAAAGAATGCAAAACACCGCCCTACATACAATACTGGTTGCCTGAAAACCACCCCTATTCAGCAACTGCATGGAGAAACAAAAATCCTAACCCAATTTTAGATACCTTGATATGATAAACCCAATTTTACGCCAGAACTCTCGACCGCTCTCACCCCTGTCATAACTACTTACAAGAACCACCCACTACATTGCTTAAAATCTCCTCCCTCTTCTCCGCCCTCTATTATGGCAAACTCTTTTGAACCATCTCCCCCCTTCCCCCCATATAAACCCCTCTATCAAACACATTCATACACATTTCACACAATATCTCAACAATCGTCCAACAAATAGTCTCATTAACTCCCCCCCCCCCCAAATACCCCTCCACCAAACACACACCACGAAAGACAGATCTCCCTTTCCAGATTAAGATCCGAGCATCACCCAAACCTTCAAGAATATAAACAGATTCCAACCTCAACATACTTCATCCCCACTCTGTCAAAGATGCTTGACAGAGCCTGAAACTACTACTAGGGTACCCAATCCACACATCCTACAGAACCAATACCAGATCACCTCCCTCAAGAGACCTGTGGCTTCTGCCGCGGTGGAGGTTGCTTGTTTCTGGAGAAAGCATGGACTCCGCCGTATAAGAGGACGACAGGGCACAATCGAATAATAATTATTATATATAATATATATATATATATATATATCATATATATTATAATATATATTATTATATATATAATATTATTATATATATATATATATATATTTATATATATATATATATATATACCGTATTATACCGTATATATATACCGTATAATATATTTATATCTATATATATATATATATATATATATATATAATATATATATATATATATATATATTATAATATATATATAATATATATTATATATATACGGTATATATATATATATATATATAGATATATAATATATACCGTATATATCTATATATAGTACTATATATATTATATAATATATATATATATAATATATATTATATATATATATATATATAATTTAAAAATATATATTATAATATTATGATATATATTATATATATACCGTATATATATATATATATATATTAATATATTTAGTATATATATATATATATATATATATATATTATATATATATAAAATTACCTTGAGAAACGTGAATTCTAGTATTTAATAGATATTCCATCTTTAGAAATATTATCAGTAAATTGTACATTAAATTTGGGACAAAATGGGACTGGAGGCTCTGGAGTAGATCCACCTGATGAAGCTATTGAGCACTCTCTGTCCAAAGTATTCTCCATTAATTAAGCAAAATATCTGTAAGGTACCATTTAATTATACTATATATATATATATATATATTATATATATATATATATATCCTAATAATATACTAATATATATATATATATATATATATATATACTATATATATAAAAAATATATATAAGTAAATATAATATCTATAAGGTATATATATATATTATATATATATATTAGGGTGGGCTGAAAAATAAAAAAATTTAACAAATCAAAAAGTGTCCCTTCCTAATACCTGGCTTTTGATTTGTAAAACACATTTATGAAGAAAAAAGTCAGTGGTTATTATTTTTATCTGACCCACTTGGGTTTAAGTCTCAAAATGTAAAATATTTGACATTTTTATGGGTTAAAAACACAAAAATAATCATAAATGCTTTATAAAATAAGCTACAAGCATCAATTAGGTATTGCCAAAAAAACTAAATTTTTTATTGTTTTTTGGTTGAAGTAGTGGCATATCCTACAAAAATATGACAAAGGATACTTTTAATATATTACCCCTATGTTCAAGTTAACTATCAAGATATAAAATCCTTACAATTGTAGTGCAATGGTTATTTATATAGAAAACAAAAAAAATATATAAACATTTAAATTTAAATCAACTTTTTAACTTTGAAATTTTTAATTATATTTCCTGGAGCCATAATTTTGTTTCGAATAACTCCATCTCTGCGATCGTGTCCAACCACAGATGCTGAAGCTTCAGTAACAAGTTTCACATGTCTTTCAACATTTTGGCTGTGACACTCATGTCTTAACTTAAGTTGTTTTTCGATAAATTCAAGTACTTTATCTTCTTCAATCAGTCTCAAAACCGGTGGAATTGTGTGCTATTGGGAAATTGGGGTCATTTTATAATAACATACAGCTTTGAAATTAATCTTGGGCTTTAAAAACACTCTTACATCTTTATTCATTGAGGGATAATCACTTCCACTAACATTGGCTTCATTGTCATCATCACTCTCAACCGTTCCCCCTAAAAATCATCTTCTTCACCATGAAAGCCTCCAATGAAGCCTTTCAAATGCAAAACTTTATTAACCGCTTTCCTTCTGACCTCTTCATCCTCATCGGCTTACGTTCCAATGAGAATATTTTCACCATGAGCAAAATAACTGTTATTATCTATAACTTTATAACAAATATTCCTAGCATTTGAATCAGGAAATTTATTGATTCTTTGAATCACATTAAATAGGTTTTTGGGACCGTCAGTTAAATATTTATGAATCTTAATATCAAATCAACTAGGAAAATACACCTTTACTATAAATATTTTTTTTTTTTAATTTTTTTCATTTAAACCTTTAATAAGGTTTTTTTTTTTTTTTTTTTTTTTTTTTTTTTTGATGAACTATGCCCAAAAATAGGGTGATGCAATAATGCATCTCACGGCGTTAAGATCGTCATAACAAATAAACTGCAATTCCTTTTTATTCAAATTTAGACTTTTAGTAATTGAATATATATATATATATATATATATAAAATAATCCGTGAGCGATCATTGGATATATATATATCTCTTTATAACATCTATATATATATATATATATCTATATATATATATATATATATATATACTATATATAAAAAAATAATCCGTGAGTGATCATTGGAGTAGACCATAAGCGGTGGAGGGCTTTCAAAGCGAGGTGTGATCATTCCAATATCTAAAATATTTACCTGGAATGAAAACCGATAAAACAGTTTCTCTCCCTTGTAAAACACAAATATACGTCGCAGTTTATGCATTATGTTCATAGTTTTTTATGCAATGCTTACAGCGTTTCCTCTCTTGACCCCAATCTTGTAAATGGTTTACCTCATCAAGCCTTACAGACTGCAGGGCGAACAGCAACCAGCTTTCTCTTTTTCGGAATTTGTTGGGGGAATTTGAAGATCTTCCTCTTTTATTAATTCCGGCACATATCAGCCCAGATGCTATGTCGCCCTTGAAGTTGCATAACTGGTAGAGCTTACCCTTTTGAAGTTTACACGGCGATATAACAGCCAGGCGTTTACTACTCTCAAGTCCAGCAGGTAAAAAAATCTTCATGTACCACTTCTTTGATTTAAAATCTGTCCTGTACAATTCAATTATTATGTGGTGTCAATTATCCGACGCGCCCCCATATATTGTATCGTGTTCTCATTGGTGCCATAATGGGCAGTTGCAATTTTCGATATATTTATTTCGCTTTATGCGTCCATCGACCGGCATTTTTACCTACCACGCACTTCCACACCCACCGCAACATAAATTTGACCACAACATTTACACGTCTCATTCGTCCCATATGCTCCGACTCCTGCTAAAGAGATGACTTGTCGACAATCATTAGAGCAAATCGACTGAATTTTTTGAAGCGCACCTGTATTACTGCACATGGAAGTTAATAGTCGGAAGGTAGAGGAAGCGAACTGGCTGTTCTGTCTTTTGTTCGACACAAGTAATACTTGTAGTGTTTCCTCTACGACTTCACCGCAAACTTTAACTTCAACTAGTCTGCCTTCAAAACTCTCAGTCGATTTGTCTTTAATTGTCGAAAACAGAAGCACTCTACTCTTGTCATGCTCCAGAGCAGTATCAAAAGTAGAGGGCGATACCGAGTGTGATCATTAAAGAATCCCTTATAGTTCTTAGTGTTTGCGGAATATCCTTTGTTAGAGTATATTAGCAAGAACATATGCTGTACGGTATAGTTTTATCAAACTTATAGAAGTTCCTCGTTTATACCGTGGTGGTGGATCTGGTAGGGACAAATTTACCTACCTGGCTATAGCCGTCGATTGGGAACTCCACACCCGCCAATAAAAGTGATTTAATGAACTCTATGAGACAAGAAATCTTATGTCGCAAACTAGTGTCCACTCGCGATGCTGTCCTTTGTCACCAAAATGAGTACAATAATAGTCTCTTTTAGTTTCGACAGGCGCGAGAAGTGCGAGCCTCGTGGTATTTTCCTCTACCTTTTCGAGCACCTGTGTAGCTATCCATCTCACTGCCCTGTAATAAATTGAGTTCTCAGAGTTATAGTCTAATTGTTGACATAACATAGCCAATTACACGTCTTTCCTCCAAAGGCAAGTTATCCGAGAATGGATAGGGGAGGCGAAGCCATTGTCATAATACCTTATGAGGGTTATGCTTATGTTGTTTGAGAAATATTCCTTTGTTATGTATCAACGAACATATGCGAGTGCTGTACTATTTGTACTCCAGATGACTGCCATATAGAATATTTTAACAAATAGCTATCATTAGGTTAGTTTTATAATATTACCTAGCCTGTGATATTATATATGATTCAAAATTATTCAAATTAATAGGTAAGCTCTTAAACCAGTATTAATTACTATAACTTCAAAGGGGCGATCATATTTATTTAGGCATCCTTGTGAGCCTGAATATGTACCGAACTAATAAAATGAAATGAATATCTTTACAAATATTACCATAATAAAATTATCTACGAAATAAGTAGTAAGTTAGGTTCTGATATTACGCCTACCTTAGCCATAATAGTATCTGTAAGGTATTGAATGGTTAAATACCATATTACACAGATATTGGGGTCAAGAAAGGAAACGCTTAGCAATTTACATATGATATAATACTATGTAACATCTATAATTGACATAAACTAGCGACTAGTTATATTATATTTTATGTTATAACAAGGGAGGAATACTCAGTTTTTAATGGTATTTCATTTACCAGGTAATATTTTAGAAATTATATTAGTAGAATGATCATACCTATCGCCTTTGAAGCCCTCCACCGCTTTTTAAGTCTACATATCTAAATGATTACTCACTGGATTATATTTATATATATATATATTAATAATATATATATATATAATATATAATATATCTATAAAAGATATCTCTAACATGTATAATCCTCTATAAAGCTATCTATGTAATATATATCTATCTATATATAATTTATATATATATATATTATATAATATATTATATATTATATAATATATTATTAATAATATAATATAATATTCAATTTAACTAAAAGTCTTAAATTTGAATAAACAATATGAGTGATAATATGTACTAGTATATATATTAGTTATGACGATCATTAACGCCTAGTGTAAGCACTGCATTTAATTGACTAACACCCTATATTTTTGTGAGGGAGCATGTTATCATCACAACCATAAAAAAAATAAAAAAAATATAATATATAAAATATCGCTTAACATGTGAAGAATAAAAAGATATATTATAACAGAAAAAAATACTATATAAAAGGAATCTGAGAATCAAATGTAAAATCAAAAATAAGTAACTAACTAGTATATAGTAATTAATATTAAATATTTAATCTGACATATCCTAAAAACTCACTATATTATAATGTGATTATCAAAGAATAATATTAACACTTAACTTCCATATTATGATTCCATATGCTAAGATATTTTAGTTATATATAAATGGAGTTTATAGTATATACTTACATATTATTATATTTTGTACTATTACATTAGGTGAAAATAATTCTAATTAGGATAACTGATAAAGCGATGATATAGGTAATAGTATAATAGAGGTCCGAATAAGTAGTAATATAATAGCGGTATTAATAATATAAGTTATTATGCTAATTTGTAATAGGTACTCAGTTCATTTAGTGGATAGTAACTTTACATATATTGGTATAGAAGATAGTGTAAATTATTTGTAGAGGGGTATTATATAGTATATATAACGTAGTTTATATATGTATAGATATATATGTATATATAAATGATGAAGCTATATGAGATTTCACCCTGATCATGTAAATAACGCGTATATTATCCTATTCATGTAAATTAAATAATGCTGACAAGAGTTACGTATGTTTATATATTTTGCATAAATGAAGATATTAAATTTACAATAGAAATATGTTATATTATATAAAAATTGAATACTACTATACCAATTTATATATCCCTCTAATATAGCATAATACAATTCCACCGGTATTATTTAGAATAGACTGATGAATGAATAGATAAAGTAACTTGAATATATCGTAATAAAATCACTATAAACTATAATGATATTTATAATAGACATGAGCTTCAGCTAAAGAGCCAATAAATGTTAGAATAGAGATACATGTTGAAAACATTTTGAGTTATCATATAGAAGTATATTCCCAGCCTAGGTTATATATACTGTGAGGTTATTATGGACACGATCTAGCTAAGTAATATAGATGATGAGTATATTCGAAACAAAATTATGAGGTTACCAGGAATTTTAATTAAAAAATTTACAAATTCAAAAAAGTGAATTTAAATTTTTAATGTTTTTATATATAATTCTTTTTTGATATTTCTTAATATATAATATATCACTTATGCTAACTACATAATTGTAAGGTAATTAATATATATCTTAGATAAATAGTATAAACTATATATATATATTGATACTATTAGCATAGGGTATATATATTAATAATAGTTAATACTACTTATATGTTGTCATGAGTTATTCTATCTGTGCTTACGAGAAGAGAGATATAATGGCCTTACTCTTTAGTTATTATTTACTCATTCAGACTGTAATTCGTAATCTAATTACAAAGTTTCTTCATTATTGATGTATGTGTATTTTAGACTGTGAGAGCTATACTTAACACTTACGTATAGTAATTTGGACTGGCCAAATCTTAGCGATGCTTTTTTATTAATAATTAGTAAATTTATTCGATTTAATTAATTATGATTGTTTTTTAAAATTGCGTTTTGAAGTTAGTAGAAAGAAGTCTTGTTTTCTATTGAATATTTAGATGTCATTGGATATACAATTCGGTATGACGCTACTACTACTAAGTAGACTCTCAATTTTCTATAAGGAATAACGCGAGTAGTGCTGTCGGTCATACAACCACTAACAACTTATTATCTATCCTCCACATGGATAGAGCGAATTATCAAGATTATTTGTCCTGTATTCGGGATATCTCACGCTTTATAATATCATTTCGTGCTGTCTTGACGCTCTTATTTACGTGTAACTATTAATTCTTTTTCTCTTTGGATTTGTTTTTCATAATATTAAAAAATGAATGAACCGACTTAATTATGGTGTTAGTTACAATATCTTATTATTATAGTTTATTGTATTTTATAAAATATTATATATATTTTATATATTAATTATATATTTATATACTAAATAAATATGCATCACTAATATATATAATATATATATATTATATATATATATATATATATTATTTATAATATTTAATATATATTATTATTAATATATAATTAATAATATATATATATATTTTATTACCAGGAACAGTGGCTTGGGGGCCTAGTACCCACTTTTATTATATCAATATATACACGGTATCAGGGATTGGAGGTAGTAGGATATATAACTCCTATTATACTACTACTTATACCTAGCGTACATCCCATACTTCCCACATAAAATTTATTTGATTTAGAAATTTAGGGGTCTGTCAGACTCCTTTTCTATCACTAATCTTTGTACCATCGGTATTTGAGTTGAAATTACTTATTTTTTTTGTGATTTACCACAACTCTTTAGTAACCAAGTTGTAGACTTAACTATGCCTTTACACTCTCTATTCACATCATTAAACTGCAATCGGAATATGTCCTTCAATGGGATATAATAAGTAATTACGATTAGAAAATTGCAATATATATAGTATTAATACGATGGAGAAATCACTTTCATGAGTGTTGTACAGATGGAGTAATAGCAATCACATAATAGCTCTTGCTAGCAGAGATGTAGATCGGCTAAACTAACGTTTCTATGTACGCTCTAAGTACCCACTTATTTTCGACGCTCAAAATATCTATACTTTAGTTATATTGATACTATGATAGACTAAACATATACTAGAGAGAGATGAGTAATCGGATCTATGTTATACATATAGATTAACAGTGAGCGAGAATTACCTCTAAATGTCGTCTTTATTTATCGTGCCTTTAATATATAAGCAAAGACGTAAGTGAATAAAAAGAACGTAAATAATAGATAAATAATAACTTATTTTTACTGAATTAGAAATAATATCACTTACTGTGTATTATATATAAAGTAAATGTTATAAGATAATTTATTTATTTGTATATTATTATATATTGATTTAATATAATTACAATGAGTATTAAAAGAACCACTATAATTGGGGAACTAAGTGAATGTATTATTAGAGTATAATTTATATATATATTATATATATATATATAGTATATATCATATATCATATACAAATATAAAGGTATATTATCCACACAATTATGACTAGCAGTTGTGACCATAATTACACTTAAATAACATATAGAATAAAACTTATACTTATACCCTCACTATATACTATATATGATTTCCTATACGGTAATTATTAATATATTATATTTATATATATAACAGGTTATTAATATTATATTTTATATATATATAATATATATATATATATATTATATATATATTATTATATTATATTATATTATTATATATTATATATATTATATGGTATATATATACGGTATATACGGTATATTATATATTATTATATATATATTATAATTATATAATATATATATATATTATATATTATATAATATATGTAATATTATAATATCTTATATATATATATATATATTAATATATATATGATATTATATTTATTCATTGTCCTGGTTCTCGCTCTTATACGGGGATCCATGCTTTTCTCCAGAAACCAAGCAAACCTCCACCGGGCAGAAGCCAAGGTTCTCTTAGGAGGTGATCTGGTATGTGTTCTGTTTAGGATGTGTGGAGTTGGGTACCTACCGTATAGTTTCAGGCTCTGTCAAGCTCTTTGCAGAGTGGGGATGACAGTATGTTGAGTTGGAATCTGTTTATATTCTTGAAGGTTTGGGTGATGCTCGGATCTTAATCTGGAAAGGGAGATCTGTCTTTCGTTGGAGTGTGCTTTGTGAAGGGGATATTTCCCGGGGGGGGGGGGGGGTCAAAAGACTTTTTTGGAGCCGATTGTTGGAGATATTGTGTGAAATGTGTATGAATGTGTTTTGATAGAGGGGTGTTATATGGGGGAAGGGGGGAGATGGTTCTAAAGAGTTTGCCATAATAGAGGGCTGCAGAAGAGGGAGGAGATTTTAAGCAATGTAGTGTGTGTTCTTGTAAGTAGTTATGTCAGGGGTGAGAGCGGTCGAGAGTTCTGGCATAAAATTGGGTTCCTATCATATCAAGGTGATCTAAAATTGGTAGGATTTTTGTTTCTCCATGCAGTTGCTGAATAGGGGTGGTTTTCAGGCGACCAGTTATTGAATGCAGAGAGGTGTTTTGCATTCTTTGTAGTTTATTTCTATTAGTGGGGGAGGTTAGTGGATTCCAGACTGTTGATCCATAGTTGATTGTAGTTCTTGTGAATTGTTTGAATGTTGTTGACAGTGTGGTTGTTTCATTGCTGAAGTTGTGTTAGGATAAGGTTCAGAGAACATTTAATTTCTTGTTTGCTGTACTTACGATGTTTTGATTGTGTGGAGTAAAGGTGAAGTGGGTGTCGAAGGTTATTCTGAGCATTTTGGTGTTTTCTTTAAGGGAATGATGGAGTTGTTTAGGATTACTTGTGGGTGGAGGGATGATTGGTGTCTATCAGTGGTGATCAAAGTAATAGATGATTTCTTTGCAGAGGCTGACATTCTGTTGGATGATAACCAGGCTTCTAAGTGATTTAAGTAAGTCTGAGTGAGAATTGTGGCAGTTTGTACTGAAGGGTCTGATATGGTTATAGTTAAGTCATCTGCGTAGGTTATTATTTTTGAGTTGGGAGTTTGGGGGGTAGGAATATCGGCTGTAAATAGGTTGTATAGAAATGGGGACAAGATGGCGCCCTGAGGGACTCCATTTCTTAACTTTACTGTTTCTGAGTTTTAGTGTTTGCTGGATACTTGGGCTGTGCATCCTGATATAAAGTTGGATAACCATTTTTTGCAATTGTTATGGAAGGGAGCGTTTAGATATTTTTTTGGATTAGGATGTGTCTGGGTATTGTGTCAAAGGCTTTACTAATGTCAATGGCCAGGAGTATAGTTCTGTGAGAAGGTATTTTGCTTAGTCTAGATGTTTTGTGTGATGTTAGTCAGGGCTGTTGACGTAGAGTGAGGTTTTTTAAAGCCGTGTTGATAGCTTGGGGAGTGGGAGGTGGTTTGAATTTTAGTTAGTATGATTTTCTCTATGAGTTTGCACAAAGAGGTGAGAAGGGATATGGGGCGGTATGAAGATGGAAGATTGGTATCTTTTCTGGGGTTTAATTTAGTATGATGATTGTTTTTTTTCCAGTGTGGGGGGATGTAGTTGAGAGGCCAGGATTTATTGAAGATATCTGTGATGAATGATATAGTTGTTGGTCCAAAGTGTTTTATGTAAAGGTTAGAGATGTTGTCTGGCCCGGTGGCAGAGGAATTTTTTAGGGTTTATTTATTTCTTGTGTAGAGAACGAGGGGGTTGGAATTGATTTGTAGTTGTGTTGTTTTGAGTTTGCGTATATTTTTTCTATTATTTGCATGTGTGGGTTTATTGGATATATTGGAATAAAGGTGTTGCGCGAGGATGTTGCACGTGCTGTTTGGAGGGGAGGGAAGTTGTTTGTGTCCCTTAGCTTCAATTTGGTGGGAACTGTGCAAGTGGCGAGTTATGAGACCGTTTTTATAATTTGCCCATGTTCTTTCCTTCCCTAGGGTCTGCCCATGTTGTTCATAAGGTGTTTCTTAAATTTTCTGTTTGTGTGGAGATAGATTGGTGATCTGGGTTTAAGGAGTTTATTTGTGCAGTCAAATTTGGGGTATATATTTGTTGTTGTCAAATGATGCTTTTCTTTGTTTTATTAAGTTACAGATTTTGGGTGTTAGTGAGGGGTTGTAATGTTTTCTGTGGCCTTTAGGTATGCAGAGGTTGGAGGCTTTTGGACAATTTTGGCGTGGTATTCTATGGCTTTATTAGAGAGTGGAGTTTGTATTTGCTGGTGTAGGTAGGTTGATTCAATATGTTGTAATAGATATATATATATTAATATATATATATATATATAGTAAATATTATATATTATATATATATATAATATAATATAATATATATATATATTATATATATATTATATAATATATAACTATATAATTTATTATTATATATTATAATTAATATATAATATATAATATATATATATATATATATATTATATATATATATATATATTATATATATATATATATATCTCCTCCTCTTTCTTAAGATTGTGGGTGAGTGCACATACACCAGAAAATAGTAAAGTAGTGAACATATGTTAGCCAAAAAGAAAGTCACCCCACACACACTGTTCCCTATATGGTTAGTGGAGCCCATTGCAGTCATCAAAAATTCACCACTAGGGCCTTCACGAGCCTGAACAGATTCGTCACTGTGTGTATCATCAATGTGGGTTACAGTCCTTGGACCAGGTGGGCCGCACAACCATACCCTCTCTTCATTTCCCTCTGCCAAACTCAATTCCTTTATCAGACATCCTTTACTGACTCAATCGACTTCATTTCAGTTCACAGGGCCGGTCGATTCCCAGCAAACCCACCACTATACATCCGCTTAACCAACGGACTATCATTTCATTCTTTCCATATATATGACCAAACCATCTCAAGTACTCCTTTTTTCTCTTATTTATGCTTTTCTTCACACCAAGCAACTCTCTAAGAGCAGTGGTCCCCAAAGTGGGGTACGCAAAGGATACTTGGGGGTAACTCCAAAGAATTAAGTTCATGGTCAACTTGTCGAGTCGTGTTTCTAAATCGACTCTGGGTAGTCGGAGTTCGGTTGTTTTTAAAATCGTCTGGAGTCAGAATCGGGGTCCATTTTTATTTTTTCCGCCGCTTTCCATCCCTGCTTAAATCGATAAATATTTTATTGTTTTTTTTTTAGTTTTTTTTCCATCCTCAACCCCTTTTTCTTCTCTCATTATGACCTTTCTCTCTATTACCTCCATTACCTATCAACACTTGTGACGATTCCACCCTTTATTTAATTCTTCATTTTGATGGCGTCCACACAACAAAATTACTCATGCTTAGAAGGGTGACCTTTGGAGCAGCCACTACTCTGTTTTCTTGGAATTCCTAATCGGGGCTTTAGAACAAGATATGTTCAATTCCTCAAAAACTGTTTTCTCCATCCTTTTACTACAACAGCTTTCCACAACTATAACATCTCGAAAACATAATTCACACTTGTCTGAACTAATATTGTGGGTCTTTTTGCTTTAACCTTAACTCTAAAGATATTGCTCATTAACTTCTCTTTCCAAAAGCTTCGAAAGAGGTTAGGTGTAGGTTACGTCTTTCAGAACTACTTATTCGCCACCGTTTGCTTTCTCGTTAAGTGTGTGTCATTCACAACCCTGAAGTATGTCACATCTGGTGTGGTTCCTTCACATCTCTGTTGAAAAGTGAGTCTGGAGTTTTCATCTTAATTAACTTGTGCCTCACTCTCCAGTCTATTTCTATCCATTGATTGTTGCGTCACTTTCTTTTTCTATCACTATTACAGTGGACCTGCTCTTCCTGAACTCTTCAGTCACACACCTCCCCCATTGAGAAAGTTCATTCGACACTCCTTTCTACACAGCCTCATCCTTTTTCTATCCAACACTCTCCAAACCTCCTGCTATGCTCAATCTTTCATGTACTCCACTGATAATATTCAGAACCTAATCCCCCTTTTTCTATTTTCCCAACTAACTTTGACTTCAAACTTTGTGACATGGGGCAGGTTGGCATTTATAGTGGATGTGCTTCATTAAATCCCCTGAAC
This sequence comes from Trachelipus rathkii, assembly GCA_015478945.1. Taxonomy (NCBI): domain Eukaryota; kingdom Metazoa; phylum Arthropoda; class Malacostraca; order Isopoda; family Trachelipodidae; genus Trachelipus; species Trachelipus rathkii. The sequence goes on along the minus strand of JABUQX010011274.1, from coordinate 34,648 downwards.
TCTGGTGGAAAAAATGAAATGAATGAACAAGTTAATATTCATTTATGTTATAAACAGAACCCTTTATTATTTTGTTTTATTTTTTCAAGCATAATGAGATCATACTATTGAAAGTATGGCTTGATCTCACTGTTCACACTACTTATTTTGACACTATCACCTATCCTAATCATTTTAAATTAGTTTAACTTTTTTTTTTTTTTTTGAAATATTTCCAAATTGCTGTGTTCCCCAGTCTAAATGGTTAAGGATTTACATCAAAGCATTGAATATGGCTTGAATTGTTTCTCCATTTCCAACAGCATATTCAGTGGTTAAGAAAAATAATTTTACATTGTTGCTTTTAACATGGAATGACCAAACTGGTTAAAAGGTAGATATTTATTTTAAGGTCTAAGTGCTTTCAAAAGGAAATTTAATTTTATATTTGCGAATTGTTTTTAAAAGAACCATTTTTTATTTGTGCTGTATACATGAAAAATATATATAACTTCTTTCCAATGTGATTTTTATAATAAACCATGTCAGTTGTATAAATTTTCAATTTTCAATTGTAATGGATTGTGTTCCAAAAAACTTAGGACTTATAATTTTTGATTTCCCTCATTCATCATTTAGTTATTTTAAATTTAACTTTTTCTTGCTATTATTCATTTACCACAAAAATTTACAAAATTTAGTTTTTCTCTACCTTTTAGAATTTTGATTTCTATTTTTTTTTTCAGAATGATGAAATTATTCAAGTTATTGAAAGAGATTATGAAAATTTTGAGTATTTGCATCATTGTGTTACAACAGATCAACCCTATCAGGGTCTTATCATTCCGCCATTACCATTTAAATTAGCAACTGGTAAGTATAAATAATGATAGAGTTTCAGAATTTCTGCAATAATCAAAACAGCGTTAGATTTTTTTTAATGGGCTTAAGTTTACCAATTTGATTCCTTAATTTTTTTTTCATCAAGCCCATGGTAAACTTACAAAAATGTGTGATTGAAAAAAATTATGCAGTTTCAGGTTACACTGGTCTGCATGAAAATCGGCCCTGACACCATTCCTGCTGATTCTTATGTAAAATGACCTGAATCCGAATATGACCCCATTTTCCCCCATCACTCACCGTTTTCGGGGGAGGGGCCCCACCTATTTTTATCACTTTGATAATTTGGAGGGATGAAAAGGATTATTTTAGCCTTCACATTTCTTCTGAGGGGCTAGAGAGGTGAAAAGTTCTAAAACATGAACATTTGTAGCACGGAGGTAGGATTTTGGGGGGATTTAATTGAATTAAAAATATATGTATGATTATTGACCTGCCTATCTGGAAAAAAGAAAATAGTTAAGAATTAAACGAAATTATACATGGGAAATTAGTAAACGGAAGATAGGTAGTAGGAGGTATATTTGGGAGGGCACTATATCTGAAACTCGTATTCTCTTTTAATTAATTATATTAATAATTGGTAATAACACACTATAATACAAGCAAATCTTACATTAACCTGTATATTTGATTCTTTATACACGCCTCGTTTGTTCTTGAAGACACCTTATATAAAGTTCTCTATCATTATTATAGTTTGGTAATTTACCCATATATCCAGTTTCCGATATAAACCTTCTTATATTTTAATATCGTGCCTCATCTCACTATTCTGCCTGCACCTTTCCGATTAACTCCTCGCATTAATTTCCCAAACTCATTTTTGTCATGTCTGTTATGACGCTGGTAGTAGTAACAAGAGACCTGAAGTTTTCTGAAAATAATTCTTAGCATGTTTCTTGCCATCACGCTTTCTTTTAGATCTTTTGCATGAGATGCATTATTGATTGTTTGTGATTGAAGACACTTACCATAATTTTTAAGCCGGGAACGTTGATTAGGAAGGAAACGGTGAGTGGGTATAGCAACTGTTATATAAAAGATTATTTTTTTGTCTTTCTTTTGTGGGACAATAACATATATAACTGTAAAGGTTTTTTTTTCGATCGCTATTAATGAAATAGTTTGTTCTACTGCGTTGACTTTTTAGGAGTCCTTACACATCTACACAGTTTTATTCCCTTGGAATCGGCATTTACATTTTTTTACATTCCCGACAATTCTACAACACAAAAGTGGTAGCAGAGCGTAGTTGCTTTGACTACCTTGCTACCTTTTCCTAACTTTACTTCGACTTTCTCGGGTTTTCTATCTTTTTCAAGTTTTTTTTGTCAGGCTCTAACTCCAGGTGCTATTGCGCAAAAGTCTTCATCGTCAAGTCATCCTTTCATTATCGTGTCTCTCCTTTATTGTCTAGTATACAATACAGTTCTCTTCTTTTGCATTCTTACACATACACCACTTAAATAATACAGTATGGCAGAAAACGTGGGTATTAATGGGAGTGGGGAAGTTAGTGAACTGGGAGGGATTAGTGTGGAAGGATTGAATTTGAATGGGGAGGAGCCTTTGGATGAGATAAAGCGAATATTAGCAGCAGAAGTGGAACAAAGGAACTTACAGCAGAATTCGGTAAAACCGAAATCGACTACCACCCTTGCAACAACTATTCCTACGGTTATACCGTCTACAAGAAACAACCCTTTAGACCAAATCTCTACAAGTAACAACCCTTTAGGTGGTGAAATCACCAAACAGCAACTGACTCAACAAATGGCGGAAGGACAAAGGCTGATGGAAAGGATGGCGAAGTTGCCATCTCCACAATGGAATTTCCCACAAATGTCAGCATTGCAACAGGGCTCACAAGAGAGTCAATCTGTCCCCTTTACATCAAATGAGAATGCGGTGTCCTCATTGGTAAATCAAACACAATCTGATGTAACAGATGGAGATTGGTTGAAAGCAATTTACTTGCAAAACCAGCAAATGATAATGGCTCTTTCTAAAGTAGTCTTGTTATTAGAGGGATTTATACCCCATCAGTCAACAAGAATGATCCCTATAGGGAAATACTCCTTAGAAAATGGAGAACCTTTTCCCCAGTTCTTACAGCGGTTTGAGGAATATGCGAGAATAACATATCCACGATCAACATCGGAAGGTTGGAGAACACATCTGGGTTCATACTTGGAGGGGGATATGAAAGACGTATACGAGTTACTAATGAAGAACAATGCGGGGTATACTGTAATAAAAACGCAACTTGTCGAATGGTTTACTGACTATTTACGGAAGAAGGTAAAAACCCATCTTAATAACTTTAATGAAGCGAAAATTCTTTCACATGAAACGATACCCTTGTATGCTCTTCGGTTGCAGGGTTTAGCCGAGATGGGATTCCCGGGTTCAGATGTGAAAAATATGAAAATGGTACGTGAAAAACTAATAAATAGTACGCCATTGCAAGTACAACAACTTATACAAGCATCCATTACTGTATGTGAAATTGCTTTGGCGGGAGTTCCAATGAGTTGGGAAGCATTGGTCAAAATAATCTCGCAACATTATAATAGTTACAAAAACAACGGACAAATGTCAGCATCGGCAACTTCCCAAATACCATCTCAAGAGATTATTCCAGAACCATCATCCCAAGAGATTATTCCAGAACCATATTCACCCGAGGTGATTGATATTTCTAATGTGCAAACACATCCAAATTCACTAACACCCTTACCTATACAAACACAAGAATATTACAATCAACAACAAAATATCGTACCCCGGGGATATCTAACATATCCGGGCTATGAACCGCCTATGCAATATCAACAAAATTGTCAACAAGTATCTCAACAACAATATGTTGTACCAACATTCGCACAAGTGGTCGCAAAACCACCAATGCCTCCACCGAATATGAATAATAACCCAAGAGGTAGTGTTCCTCCGAATTCCCCTCGTCAAAATAGAACTTTCTATCCATCTAATAAAGGTCAGAATTCCCCTAAGAAAGGGCGTGTGCCACAACAACAAAATCAACCCTCTCAACAACCAACATCACAACACTCTCAACAACCTACTTCATCTTCATCAACACAACAACCATGGTGGGCCGGAAATAACATTTCTTGTAAGTATTGTAAGACACCAGGACACCATGTTAAAGATTGTCCATCAAGGCCTTATTGCCAATTTTGCGGTAAGAGGGGGCATGTCTATGAAGAGTGTTATGCCGAAAAGAATCAATGTATACGTTGTAAAGAACATGGACATATAGTGCAAAATTGCCCACAGATGACAGAAAAACAAGTTAAATGTGACTCTACTTTGCGATGTCCTTATTGTCAAGGAAGTCACTTGGGCATGAACTGTCCACAGAGATCCCCTAAAAGTTCAAAAAACTAATTCACTCTGTGGGAGATGACCCACCCACAGAGCTAGAAGAACAGCCTAAACAGCAGCGTCATAAAAAGCGTCGAAAGAAGGATACCGGGTCACAATTGCCACCACCTCAACCATCTATGTTTGACGAAATTGAAAATTTAACAGTAGAACCTATAGAGGAATTATTACAGGTCGAGGTCGCTGAATGTCCAATGGATATATTCGATCTTTGTAAACCTTCTCCGGAGATTGAAATTGAGGAGATCGATTCTCAAATAATAGAAAATTTAGTAATCAATCATGGTTCGATTCCCCTTAAGGGATCGGTCGATCCTGACAATCATTCACTTACAAATTTACTCCAACAGGAGTCTACATTAACTACGCCTATATTGACAGGCCCTTGTCTTCATCTAAAAAACTTATCAACATCTTCACTTGCTACTTTAGTTATAGGGGTCATAATTGAAGACTCCCAACAAACACAATTAATAGATGCTCTTGTAGATACAGGGGCCTCCGTTAGTATTATAACACATAGAACTTATAAACTTCTAGATCCTAATAAATATCCTATACAGCCTACTGAATATGTTAGTATTCGTGGCATCGGTGATGTCATTTTCGGGGTTTTGGGGGCTGTTACATTATCATTACACCTTTCTAACAATTATGTAACACAATCTAGGGACTTTGTGATAGTTCCGGATGAGGTAGTATGTTACGGAGTAGTAATTGGTTATGATCTTCTCCAATCGGAAAATATTTTGCCAGACTTGGCCAATAAAGAACTAATAACAAGACATGATAATGTCTTGACCATTATTGCAAAGACATAAGAACCACTGAAGGTCAAGAACATGCTGCTAAACTAGACAAAGATGTATTAATTCCTCCTAATAAAGGAGTTAAAGTGGCTATAAAACCAGAAGAGGTCTTAAGAAATCGAGATTTGTCTAGCGAAACATTACTATTATTTACTCCGAATGATAAAAATCACTTTGTGATGGACCATGCGGTCATATCTTGTACATTTGACATTCCAGTAGTTCTGCCTTGTTATAATCTTTCTAATAATATAATTAAGCTGAAATCAGGTTACCCATTAGGGTCATTTTCAGTACTTTCTATCCATCCTATCCATCCTATAAAATCAGTGCCCGTAAACATGGTCGAAATTACCCAAAAACCTCAAAGCACATACCAGGAATGGACATCTGTTAATCTCGAGGAGGCTTTTCAGCTTGATTCAACAGATCTGACTCGGGAGCAAAAAGATCAATTAATTCAACTCTTACTTCAATATCCCACTGCTTTAAGTCTCGGAGATACAGATGTAGGGTGTACCTCAGTTCTGAAACACTCAATCGAAACTTATATAGATACTCCTATATGTGAACCTGTTCGAAGACTTCAAGGTCCTATTTTGTATGAAGTGGAGGAAGTGTGCAGAAAAACTTGAAGCGGAAGGCATCATCAGGCAATCTTTTTCTCCATACTCAGCACCAGTAGTACCCATCAGAAAACCCGATGGGGCTATGCGGCTATGCATAGATTATCGAAAACTAAATTCTGTTACAAAGGGGGATTCCTTTCCCATTCCTAATCTGACAGATACCCTTTTTAGCCTTCAAGGCAAGCAATACTTTACGACTATCGATCTTATAAAGGGGTACTATCAGGTTGAAATGGCGGAGGACAGCATCGAGAAGACTGCTTTCTCAACCCCATTATCCCATTGGGAATTTCTTAGAATGCCTTTTGGCGTAAAAAATGGACCCGCCACGTTCCAGAGAGCCATGCACTTAATATTAAGTCATCTTTCACCGGAAGAAGTCAGGGTTTATCTGGACGATGTGCTTATCATCACTAAAACCTTCGCGGAACATTTGGCAGTATTAGAAAAGGTTCTTATAGCATTCACAGACAACGGTTTCAAACTAAAACCTTCAAAAACGTATTTGTTAAAACGAGAGGTAAACTTCTTGGGACATGTTATTTCAAGTAAGGGGATGATTCCCTTAGAAAAGAATCTTAAAGGAATTAAAGATTTCAAAGCACCAACAACAGTTAGAAGAGTTCGACAGTTTATGGGACTAGTTAATTTTTATCGCCGGCATATACCGAATTGTTCAGTGATTGCAAAACCCCTGTTTGACCTATTAAAATGTAAATCAACGATCCCTTGGACGGACGAATGTCAACAAGCTTTTGACAAATTAAAACAACTCTTAACTAAACCACCCTTATTAACTTATCCGGATCCGGTACAGAAAAACGCACAAAACTCCAACTATTATAATACAGATGCATCGGGAATAGGTGCGGAGCTGCTCTTAGCCAGGTCGGATCATGCAGAAAAACCTATACGCCTACATCTCAACAGTAAATTTTCAAAGGCTCAACAGGGGTATAGGCACTACTGAAAGGGAGGTGCTGCCATTCGTTGGGCTGTCAGGTCATTAAAACCGTTCTTATATAAAATTAAAGTCAGAATATACACAGATCACAAACCTATCCTATTCTTGCAAAACATGCCACTTGTAAATCACCGAGTTGCCCGAACTCTGGAGGAATTAAATGACCTCGATTATGAGCTTCACTATTTACCGGGTAACAAAATATAGTGGCAGACTTTTTGTCTCGTAATCCTTATGAAATTAAATCTGAAACAATTGATAAGAGCTATATCCCAGAAATTCCAGACGGATTTATAGAACATTCTATGCCTGGAGGAGGGGATTCCCTTTTTCAATGTTTTTCACAGTATTTATACAATAATGTAAGTCAACATATAGCACTACGTGTAAACATAATAGACGAATTAATAGATCATCGAAAAGACTATCATTTGCCAACTGGCAAAGGTGAAAAACAAACCCTTCAACAATTAAAATTGTCAAAATATCCAGGCCAACTTCCATTCACACATAGTATTCAAGCCTTTGCAACGATGTACAAAGTGAAAGTGCTGGTGTATAGTTCTAAAGAACACCCTCTTCAATTTGGGATATCAACCTCTGATTTAGAGGAGAAAACCTGTTACTTGTTTTGCAGAGGAGGGATACATTTTAATCTTTTAAAACCTGTGAACTCAGAGGAGTTACCAACATCAGTTACTACAGCAATAATCGCATATCCACAATTACAACCTCATTCTAAGAGTCCTCCAGTAATTCATTATAATTTAGTGCCAGATATTTCGATGGAGGAGGATTTATCGGAATTAAATCTTCATCTTCTTTATGAATTGAAGAACTCTGGTGGGGAGGAGATGACTCTGGAAAAGTTGCCTAACACTATTATAACTTTACATAATTTTTCTTTGGTGTTGAATTCACAGGATTCAGTGGAAGTCATTATGTCTCACATAACTGAATGTCAGCAAGTTGATCCTTTATTGAGAAGGTTGATGAGAGCTTTGAGAAACAATCAACCCTTCCGGGGACCCTTAAAATTATTCAGTCCGATCCCGAAATTTTTTGTTTGTTCAGGATGACCACATAATCCACTGTAATCGTAATAATCATTATCACTATGTGGTATCGTTTAGTTTTGTTGTACAGGTGGTTATAATAAATCATTTTGAATTTGTTCATATAGGACAGAATAAACTATATGCTCTCATAGAAAATATAATATGGCATCCCAAGTTGCGAATGATATGCCAGGATGTCACTAGATCTTGTCACACTTGTCAACTAGCTAAAATTTCTAACGTCATTTGGGCACCACCTAAAATTAAGATTAATACTTATCATCCATTTGAACTCACGGCAGTTGATCTTTTACAATTGCCTAAATCTAACAAAGGAAATAACTATGCGTTGGTTTTTATAGACCATTTTAGTAAATGGGTGGCTGCTGTACCAATAAAAACTAAGCATACTGCAATCGTTACAACGGCTTTAGAAAATATCATACCGTACTTACCAGTAATTCCATCAAGACTTATGTCGGATAATGCTAGGGAGTTTAGGGGACCTCTTTTTGAAAATTTGCTCCTTTCCTTAGGCATCTATCATATTTACACAACTCCTTATAACCCTTCATCGAATGGTATAGTGGAAAGAATGAACCGGACTTTAATACAGTATTTAAGAGTTTCTCTCAGTGATCCCGGTCAGTGGGATATCATACTACCACAAGTAATTTTAAAATATAATCATCTGAAACATGCAGAAACGGGAAAAACACCTACAGAAATTTTGTTTAGAGATGCTCATGGAGTCCATCCAAAATTACCTTGGACAAGGTTTACCCAGTATTGGGATGAAGGACATGAAAAGTACCGTTCTTACTCACTAGGCCAGTTGGTGGCTCTTAAGGTTCAATTGCCAGGAGACCTCACCTTGAACAAATTTAAAGAAAGGTACCAAGGACCATTGACAATAATTAAAATAAATTCGAATGACGTAACTTATATTGTCGAGGCTCCAGACACCGGACGACAATATAGAGTTCATCACCGACAAATAAAACGGTGGAATTCACCTCCAAAATATTTAGAACGAACGCCAATTTTTATTGAATTGCTAACACGACCCTTAACTCCTGTGCAAGAACCATTAGAGGAGATTGAGGCAGAGCGGAGTGAAACAACACCTGATAACTTACCAATTTTTGAAATGGAGTCAGACGATGAGGAAGAGTTTTTGGGATTTCCGGATGTTCCACCTCCGGATTTCTCTAATGTCATATATCACCTGAATCAAAGTATCCTGTTAGCGAATTCCTTAAATCCGATCCCGGATCCAGATGATGTGCGATCAACATCTCCATACGACAAGGAGTATTTGATAGAGAACGACCAGTTGAGCGATATCTCATCATATCATTTGGGGAATTTGTTTCTAACACCGGAACAGATTTCGGTGATACCACTTTTAATCAATAACTCACCTAGATTGCATATTTCTCCTGATACAATGGAAACTCCGACTTACATTTCTTATACTCCTATTAATATAACTCAAGATAGAGAACAGTTGGCAGTGCCTCAAAGACAGGCTAGAAGGTTATCCATGGAGGATTTATCGTCCAGAGCCAGTTTTACGGGCTCTCCACAAGCACAGAATCTTTACGACGACATTGCTCCTTTGGAATCTTTAGGAAAAACATCCACACCTACAATAGATATACCTAAACTGGAACTTTCCACACTATCGGATACCACATCTACTCAATTAGAGATCCCAGAGATCCCATCGGGACACACTGCATCAATAATCAAAGAATTTTTAGAATTGGACAAGTCTCCAATTAAAACACCACCCTCAATTCAAACTACTTTTGGAAAACGGAAAACAGTGCGATGGGCACCAACCTTATCTACAAGGGTGTGCGAGGAGGAAAGACTAGATGAATCAAGGTTCACAGGGTCTATAGCCTCTCGTACACGCCAAAGATCTTCTCTAGAAGAAAATACACAACCCTGGGTACAACCCCGTGTCTTGGAAAGAAGACGAAGAAGGCATACCGTTACGGAAGAACACTTGGAAGAAGAAGGACCTGAAGAAGAGGCATAAAATGAAATACTAAATATCTGTATATTATGTAAGTGTTTTTTTTGTGTTTAAATTGGGTTTTGTAATAATTGTACTTTTGTTTAATAAATAAATTTTTTTTTGTTGTTTTTATTTTTTTTGTAAAGTAAAATATGAATAAAAATCATTCCTATTTGATTGAGAAATTTTAAATTAAAGAAAAACTGAAATTAACCAAAGAACACGTTGATCATCGTTTCATTTCATTTTGTGAAGTCTGGTAGGATGGATCATGACCCTGGTGATCATCTTTTCAATTCGTCGTGTGATGTTCTGGGAGGATGGACCATCTCTTGTAGACCACACTGGAAAAGAAGAAGACTACATATCTGAAAAGGAAGAATAGAAGAAAGTTACATGGGCATAACATCAATTTTTATATCTATTCTTAAAAAAATCTTTTGTCAATAAATGTTAAATTTTTTTGTTTTTTTTATGAATTTATCTATACTATCCTTATTAAACCTGCTAAACCAAAATGGGGCGGAGGTAATGGTAAAGAAATTAGAAATATTTTTTTTCATTTAATCATTTATAAATCTTATAGTGTGCCATTACGAGAATCTAATCTCCAGTATTATACATTTCAGATACTTTTTGTTGGTCATTCCATGATGTCATACTTAGAGTCTGAATATGACCAGAAGTTCTCTAATCCAAAGAGACATAATGTTCAATTCAAAAGGGCCATGTATTATCGGTTTGAAGACATCCCTCGGTGTGTTAATACACATATCACACCAGACACAACTCATCTTTTGGTATTCTCAGTCTTTAGGATGGCTTATCACCAACTAATTTATCTGCCTACAAATTCCAGAGGTCGATATAGGGAATATACGATAACTCTTCCGGATGTTAATTTCCGAGCTGAGGAAGTTGTCCCTATTATGGAGGGAATTTATCAGCTCGCTTATAAAGCCAATCCTAAAATGAAAGTTTTTCTGGTTTTGCCAGCTATGCCGGATCTTCCCTACTATAACTTTCACAGGTATATTGCTCATGCTCCTGAGGAAGTTCAGGAATGGTACCATAGTTTCAAACAATCAAATCCTAAAGATTTAAATAGGGATACGATTTTGGTCCATAATGAGTTGCTTAGATTACACACTACTGCCTTACAGTGGAAGGGAAAACGCACATTGTCAATGACCGATGCCCTAAGAATGGTTCGTCGAGATCTATATAATCAATATCAGCTTTTAGTGAATCCAAAGAATGAGGTATATTCATTGGGGGCTGATGGCTACAATAAAGATGGGATACACCCGAATAAAGTATTTGCTAGGGCATTTTGGCAAATGTTGAAGGACTTTGATACTCTGGATATGATTGTCAAAACACCGGCACATGCACCCTTTCAAATGACAGTGGCCTCACAATTTCGTCGTCGACAGGTTACTATCGAGGATGAAGACACTACAACACAACCCTTAGCAACCCTTGCAGGTCCAGGTTCATCCGGAACTTCGTCCACCGAACGGAAATACTTGCGACCTGTGAGGTCATCTGAGTCTAGACATAGGCCGGAGGTTCATTCGAGTCTTTCCTGCTCGGATCAGAACCAAACCGCTCCCAAGAACCTCCGACCTTCCTTTGAGCAGTCACGTGCAATTCAGGGAGAAACACCTGACGTGTCTCCCTTTGATCCAATTCCTTCTGAATATTCATTTAAACGCCCAACTCCGTCATCCTTTTATACTCCTGATAGTAAGGTGACACCCCGAATATCACTAGCAAAATCCTTACAACGAATGACGTTTCAGGAAGCAGACCTGATACAAGGCTCTTACAATAGATTTGTCACTTATACTTTGGGGGTATTGCATACAAAAAATGACCATATAGATGGAAAGGAATTTAGACATATACTTGAGAATCTCACTCAGGGATATGAGCAGAATGGGCCTTAAATATTTTTTTTACACATATTACACTTCTCTCTTTTCTTTTTTTATTTTAGTTCTACCAGCTCCCCCGTTTTTCCGTCAAAGTTCGACGGGTGGGGAGGAAAATGTAGAGTTTCACTTCTACAGAAAGAATAAGAAGGTTTTTGTTATTTTTTTTTACAGCTGTAATTTGTAAACTGCTTACAGGTTCCTCACATTGTTTATGTGATTAGACGTAATTCTACATTAGAAGTAATTCTACAAATCTTACGTGTTTTTAGATTCATATTCAAGTTAGTTCAAGTTAGTGAAAGCAGTTTTGTTGTTGTTTCTTTGGATACAAATTACGTGAGTACTACTTACTTAAACTTTTAATTTTTATAGGATACAGTGTTCTCACACCACTCAACTTTTCTATCCTCAAGATAATCGATTATCAGATTATTGTCCTGAGTTGGGACCAGCTTTAATTATCATTCCGTTTGCTGTCTATTGAGGTATTATCGTGTAATATTTCTCTTTTTTTTTTGCGGGTTTTTTTTTTTTTATTGAAAATGAATACCACTTATTATTTTGTTCATATATATATATATATATATATATATATATATATATTATATATTATATATATATATAATATATAATATATGATATATATATATTTTTTTTTACCAGGAACCAGGGCTTGGCGGGGCCAGAACCCGTATTTATTTCAACCGGATCAGGGATTGGGGTGTAGAACCCTTTTACTACTTTTCACTAGGATCCCATACTTCCCAATAAATTTTTGGATTAGAAATTGGGTCGTCAGACCTTTCATCTATCTTTGTCATCGGAATTTGGTTGAAATACTTTTTTTTTTTGGATTACCACTACTCCTTTGTACCAAAGTTGTAGACTTAACTATCCTTTACACTCTCTTCATATACTGCATCATAATGCCCAAGGTAGAAATTAAGTAATTGTTATAAATTTGGAATATAATATTTAATACGAATTAAAAATCTTTCAATATTGTACTATTTTATAAATACTTTGTGGTGAAATTTTAATGGTGAAGTTTTCTTTACGTTAATAATCATAACATCACCATTGAATTGCAAACAATATAGACAAATATATCGGTGATTGTTATAAAGTGAGAGAACTTACCTCTAAATTGTGTTTTTTTTATCTGCTCAAAGCAAAGACGAAGTGATAAAAGAACGAAATAAAGAAAACATTCAGTAAAGAAAGGACACCACTTACTGTGTATTATATAAAGTCAAATGTTATGCATCTAATTGAGTTTTGATTATAATGTATATGTTTTTTTTTGTTGCATCACCCTTATTGGGGAGCAAGTGATGATTAATTAGAGTTATTATATATATATAAGTATATCATAATAACAAATAAGGTATATCTCCACAATTGCTAGCAGTTGTGACCATCACTAAACAAAGAAAACTTATACTTACCCCTATATAGTTCCTATTTTTCATTGACACTTCACATACAAATAATTTGGCCCAATCTGATGGAAAGAAGGTAGATAATACATATCTGTGAGCATTTGTATTAAAAATTTGTATATTATTGACCTGTTCTGGAAAAGAATAGTTGAATAGAATAACATGGCATTAGTAATAAGATATAGGTAAACATAATTCTAAATGTATTTTTTTTTAAATAATTGTATAAACAAAATTAAATAAAGAAAACTTACTTACCTTATATTTTCTTTAAACGCCCTCTTGTCTTGAAGACATAAAAAGGGTCTTATATAAGGTAATCCCCTTCTTTAAACTTTTTTTTTATATGTGCTATTATAATTCTGCCTGAATTTGTATTAATCCTGCATTAATTTCATTTTTTTCATGTTTGTTTGCGCTGGAGAGTAACAAGAGCCTGAAGTTTTCTGAAAATAATTCCTTAGCATGTTCTTCCTCACCTTTCTTTAGATGCTTTTGCATGAGATGCATTATTGATTGTTTGTGATTGAAGACACTTACCATAATTTTAAGCCGGGAACGTTGATTAGGAAGGAAACGGTGAGTGGGTATAGCAACTGTTATATAAAAGATTATTTTTTTGTCTTTCTTTTGTGGGACAATAACATATATAACTGTAAAGGTTTTTTTTTCGATCGCTATTAATGAAATAGTTTGTTCTACTGCGTTGACTTTTTAGGAGTCCTTACACATCTACACAGTTTTATTCCCCTTGGAATCGGCATTTTACCATTTTTTTTACATCCCGACAATTTTACAACACAAAAATATATATATATATATATATATATATATATATATATATATATATTTATAATTTTTTATAATAAAACACAAATATATAAAAATAATATATATATATATATTATGACGATACCCTTTGCCGTAAGAGACCCAAATGCATCACCAAATCGAAAAGTGGTATAATTTACCACTGAGTTGGTTAAATTTATAAATTTACTTATTTACAGCACTAACTGTATCATTTTGATGAAAAATAAACTAAAATAATCCAAGTTTAAAAAAAAAAAAAAAAAAAAAAAAAAACATAAACAATACGTAGCCAATTCCGCATGAGTTTTTAATACATCATAGATATACTAGGCTCTAGTATGCAAGATATAAGTTATTTCACTTTTTTTTTTTAACAAATCATTAATTACACCATTATAACATATAAAAAGTATTTTTTCAACATTCAAAAGACAATTTATCTATTTTTAAATTTTTTTTCAAAATTGCAAGTGCAAGGGTTGCAACATTTTCGCAGATTTTCAAAAAGCATCCACTTCGCACAGCTAATAAAACTAGACTGTAAAATATTTCAAACTTTTTTCGATTTGGCTAACAAAATCGAAGTTCTGTGAATTAGAAAATGCCAAATAAACCTTAAAAACTCGTATTATAAGGGTCAAAATCGAATGAAATATTTATGAGATAAAAATGCATCAGTAGGTATCAAAGGGTTAATATCAAACCAACTAGGAAAATACACCTTTTTACTACAAATTCAGGCAATTGAGCTTTAGATTTTTAGTAGGTTTGGAAATGGATACATAATACCGCAAGATTATGAATACTAATGTTAGCCAACGAGAATGGTTCATAGGTCCAACTTCTAAAAAGGCCAAATCATCATCTATGTTCCCTGTGATTACACCCCAACAGATGCGATAAGCATAGTACTGGTCAGTCGAAAAGTCACCCATGACTTTAATTAATGAGCTGTTTTAATATATGAAACGGGAAGGCCAATCTCTCATTACAACATAACTTCTTTCATTTTAATGGCAAATATTACAAACAAACATTCGGCCTGAGTATGGGATCCCCACTGTCTCCCATACTCAGTAACATATATATGGAACTAACAGAATTTTATCATAGTTTACCCCACCCTTTATTAAACAATAGTTTATGGATTAGATATGTAGATGACATTTTTGTCTCCCTCCCTCACAACACCAACCCTAATGATGTCCTAAACTATATTAACTCTATTCATCCTTCAGTTCAGTATACGATAGAAATGCCTTCCAACAACTCTATCCCCTTCCTCGATACCTTAATCACATGGAATAACAATCACTTGCAATTTACTTTATAGCGTCGGGCGGGGTGAAGCGGACCACTTTAGGTATAACTTGGTCTCCCGACTCTCCCCTAATGCACTTTTTGGAAATTTTTTTTTTGTAAATCACGGCCCTATAGTCGGGCATAAGCACACAAAAAAATATAATGTAATTCTAATAATAAAAGTTTTATTAAAGTTTGAATAAGCCGAGTCAGCCCGTCCGTGGAGGGTGAAGCGGACCACCATTGAGGGGTGACTCGGACCATCTGTTTAAATTCGTCTTTTACGTATAATTTCAATTTTATATTTAATTTTACTTTAATATAATAATTATTTATCAATAAATAGTTAGAAGCTGCATAAAATGCAATAATGATAAATAAAATACGAATAAAATTAAGGTGGTCCGATTCACCCCTCTCCGCCCAAAAAATTTTTTGACACTTTTTTGAACTCGTTTTTTTTATTAAAATTATCATTTTTTTAAAAAAATTTTCACTTAATATAAGTAACTTTTTATTACATTTAATATTAATTATACGTGAATAAAAAGGGTCAATAATAATACGATAAAATACGAAAAAACAATGGATCGTCCGAGCCACCCTCCATCAATTTACGGCGGGGTGAATCGCGACCAAGTTAGGCCCCCGTTTTTTTGCCACTAATACTGCTTGGATCAAAAATTTTACTTTGCCAGTTTAAAGCCAACATACTCGTGCTGTTTGAGTGTATCACTGAAAAAATAATTATAAAATCGATCCACAATTTTTCATTTTATAACGAAGTTAAAAAAACTCACACTTTTCAAAAGTGAAGTTCTATTGAAGGAAATTTTGTACCCTAATTTCTAACATTTTTTAAAAATATAAAAACTTTCTAGAATTAAATATGATCTAAATAAAACTTGTAGTACTACCGCGTGGCTATAAAATGACGAAAAAAAAATTTTTTTTTATTATTTTTTATTTTTATTTTAGAGTTTAATGCCCACGTCTCACCTAAAGAGGCGGCCTGCGTCACCGCCGCCCGACGCTATAGAAAACTTAACATTCGCACCAAACTATATACATTGGCTATCTAATCATTCCCCAAACATAAATTAGCTGTTCTGTCATCTCTATTTTTCCTCCGTGCCTTTCGTAGATGCTCTCCCCCTCTTCTAGCACAAGAAACTAAATACATCCACAATACTTTCAAATCACTTTACTATCCTGAGTTTTTCATCACAAAAGCATTTAACAAAGCAAAAAAGAGGTATTATAGCACCTTTCCCCCGAAAAATAGCAACACCTCCTTTTTAACCAGTTCCTCAATTACCATTATATTCGTTAAAAAACAAATATTACAAAAAATATTACCCTCATTCCTATCAAATAACATCACCTTAAAAAACATTCTCAAACCCCAAAACAAAGAGAAAATCTCCCCCAAAGCTGTATATATCCAATCCCTGCAATACTTGCAATAAAACATATAGGTGAAACCATAGATTTGCAAAGAAAAAATCAACATACAGATGACCTGCACAAGGACAGCATAAATTCAGCTTTAACAGTCATAGGCGTAACACAGGCCACTCTATCAATATCAACAATATGAAGATAATCAGAAATATCAATCACACGAACCATCGCAAAATCATGGAATCCTTTTGCATTTATAATAATAGTAACAACTACAATAAGCATCCCGGTGAAATTAAGATAGATTTTATACAAAATGAATATCAAAATATTTCAACAACACCATGAAGAAAATAGCAGACCAACTGAAATCACACTTGAACTGATGAAGATCAAGAAAGAAAACCAGTCCCTTAGCCTGAAGAGGTCTCGCTGTCGGGACAAAAATTAGCCTTTCCCTTTTTAAAATTATTCATTAAAAAAAGTGTCTTTAACAATGTTTTTAATTTGTGTACATTTAGTAATAAAATGAAGTGACAGTAAAGCATAACACTAAAAAAGAATCCAAGGGCTTCCTCTCTAAAGTAAATATATCACTACATATATATACATATATATATATATATATATTATAATAATATATATATATAATATATATTATATATATATATATATATATATATATATATATATATATATTAATTCAATTTAATAAATAATTTTGAAAAGAAAAAGTTTTCGGAAAATATTTGATTTTCTTGAAGATTTATTTACTTTAAATAAATAAATACATAATATTTTAACAATTATATTTATTCCTTTTTCGAATTCGTTTGATATATCAAATTTCGAATATTTTTCTGTTAAAAACTCGAAAAATTATAATTTGGCCTAAATTTTAAATTTGAAATCATAGTAAATACAGAAAAAAAAATTTTATTATTATTAGTATGTTTATATATTTTGCATCAATTATAACAAAGGAGTAATGGAATGGAATGTAGAATATTATTTTTTATTTGTTTGATTTAACCCTCTATTATTTTAGTGCTAAATTTACAGTTAACCCCGGTAGAAAACCCCGTTTTTTCCTGATTTTTGGCCGTGGCCGGGGCCGGGGGCAACGGTTCGGCTTCCATATATATATATATAGGACCTGTTACGTTTTACGACTCCGTTCAGGTTTTATTTTTTTTATTTTTTTTTTTAACTAAAGGAATACCCCAAGGGCTAAACCGCCAAAGATTGGCCAGGAGTCGGGGTTCTCTCTGCCTTCCGCGGGAACGACTGGCGTTAGGACTATTTCTCCCACTCCGCGGGAGGGTCTCCGGAACCCCGCCTTTGGTATTTGGGTGTGGGGGGGGGTTCCTCCGCCCCTCCCCTACGGGGTATGGAAATGTTCCCCCCCTTCTGCTCCCCGTCGGCTCGAGCCCCCTATTTTGCCGTGTAATACCTTAACAAATAATATAGCGTCGGACGGGGTGACTCGGACCACCTTAGGCATAACTTCGTCTCCCGACTCTCCCCTAATGCACTTTTTGGAATTTTTTTTTTTTTGAAAATCAAGGCCCTATAGTCGGTCATAAACACAAAAAAATAATAATGTAATTCTAATAATAATAGTTTTATTAAAGTTTGAATAACGCTCAGTCACCCTGACCTTGGAGGGGTGAATCAGACCACCATTGAGGGGTGAATCGGACCATCTGTTTAAATTCCTCTTTTACGTATAAATTCAATTTATATTTAATTTTAATTAATATAATAATTATTTATCATGTTTAAAATTCGTAATAAGCAATAAAAATGTCAATAATGATACATAAAATAAGAATAAAAATAAGGTGGTCCGATTCACCCTTCTCCGCTCAAAAATTTTGACACTTTTTGAATTCGTATTTTTTATATAAATTTCATTTTTTTATTTTAATTTTTAGCATCGGCGGGGTGACTCGGACCACCTTAGGCATAACTTGGTCTCCCGACTCTCCCCTAATGCACTTTTTGGAATTTTTTTTTTTTTTGAAAATCAAGGCCCTATAGTCGGTATAAGCACACAAAAAAATAATAATGTAATTCTAATTATAATAGTTTTATTAAAGTTTGAATAACGCTCAGTCACCCTGACCTTGGAGGGGTGAAGTGGACTACCATTGAGGGGTGACTCGGACCATCTGTTTAAATTCCTCTTTTACGTTTAAATTCAATTTTATATTTTAATTTTTACTTAATATAATAATTATTTATCATATTAAAATTCGTAATAAGTAAAAAAATGTCATAATGATAAATAAAATAAGAATAAAAATAAGGTGGTCCGATTCACCCCTCTCCGCCAAAAATTGACCATTTTGAATTCGTTTTTTTTTTATTTTAAAATTTCATTTTTTTTAAAAAAATTTCACTTAATATAAGTAACTTTTTATTATATTTAAATTAATTATACATAATAAAAAATGTCAATAATAAATACGTAAAATACGAAAAACAATTGGTGCGTCCGAGTCACCCCTCCCGATCAATTTTATACGGCGGGGGGAATCGGACCCAGTTAGGCCCCGTGAGTTTGCCACTTAATACTGTTTGGATCAAAAATTTACTTTGCCAGTTTAAAGCTAACATACTCGAGTGTATCCACTGAAAAAATAATTAAAATCGATCCACAATTTTTCATTTTATAACGAAGTTAAAAAAAACACATTTTTCAAAAGTGAAATTCTATTGAAGGACATTTTGTACCCTAATTTCTAACATTTTTTAAAAATATAAAAACTTTCTAGAATTAAAGATGATCTAAATAAAACTTGTAGTACTACCTGTGTGGCTATTAAATGAGCAAAAAAAAATTTTTTATTATTATTATTTTTTATTTTATTTAGAGTGGACCGAATCACCCTCCTAAAGAGGCGGGCCCGGTCACCCCGCCCGACGCTACTTAATATAAGTAACTATTTTTTATATTTAAATTAATTATACATAATAAAAATGTCAATAATAATACGTAAAATACGAAAAACAATGGTGGTCCGAGTCACCCCTCCATCAATTTTAAGGCGGGCTGAATCGGACCCAAAGATAGGCCCTGCTGATTAGCCACTTAATACTGTTTGGACAAAAATGTACTTTGCCAGTTTAAAGCTAACATACTCAAGTGTATCCACTGAAAAAATAATTAAAATCCATCCACAATTTTTCATTTTATAACGAAGTTAAAAAAACTCATTTTTCAAAAGTGAAATTCTATTGAAGGACATTTTGTACCCTAATTTCTAACATTTTTTAAAAATATAAAAACTTTCTAGAATTAAAGATGATCTAAATAAAACTTGTAGTACTACCGTGTGGCTATTAAATGAGCGGAAAAAAAATATTTTTTTTTTTATTATTTTTTTTTTTTATTTAGAGTGGACCGAATCACCCCTCCTAAAGAGGTGGGCCCGGTCACCCACCCGACGCTATATATAGATATATATATTATATATATATAATATAATATATATATATATATAATATTATATATATATAAATATATATATATATTATATTGTGGTTAGGTTTTTCACTCCCACCACAAGAAAAAATGGAAAAAAAGAATTTCTACTCCACTAGTCTCCAAGCGAGTGAGGTCTGCTTTTTCAAGAAGAGTGCGGCACTAGAGCTGATGTTACTCCTGGAAGTCCGCCTTTCTTCCGATCGTGTGGGAGATAAAAAGGAAAAAATTGTAGTTGAAAGCGCAGTGGAATTTCTAGGTAGCTGCTCCGCTAAGTAAACCCTGGCTCTTTCTTTACCTTTTCTTGGTTAGTAGTCTTTTACTTTTGTATCCTGGATATTCTTGAATAGTTGTTCTTCACCTTTCTTTTTTTACTTCTGGATCTGCCTTGGCTTTCAGCTTATTTGAAGTATTTCCTTCTTCCTGTATCTTTTTATCTTTACTTTCCTTCTTCTTCTATTTCCTTCTGGTTATGTTCTGTTAAAAAAAGAGTTGAACTTGTTGTTCCAATAGTCAATATCTCAGTATTGCAAATATAGTCAATTGATTATAGGAGTGAGGGTCGATTTTAATACTCACCAACTGGCAAAAACCTCTTTATCTTACGAATAATTGTGTAATTTACTCTCATCAATATAATATCTTGCAGGTGAATATAAGTAGAGTGATAGCTATATGTCTATTTTAAATTTAAATATATAAAATAATGGTTAAATTTTCTTGTCTCCGGGGATTTATTTACAAAAGGTCAATATCCTTTACTCGTAATCACACGACGAACCTTCACGACGCAGCGATAAAAATACTTATCACCAGTCGTATATATTATAAATATATTTCTAATCTATATATATATATCTATATTTTTTAACTATATTATAATTCTCTGTTAAAATATTTCTCAATAAATGGTAAACCTCACTCCTGTGAAACTCGAGGTATATAGTAGTATATATATATATGATAGTATAATTATATATATATATTATCCTTATATATATAGTATATATATTTATTTCTAGAGCATCTTATATATGATATATATATATGTCTCCTTATTGGAATATATTTATATATATATATAATATATATATATTATAATATATTAATATATATTTAATTATATATATGTTCATACAAAGAACATATTATATAGGTTGAAGTACTATATTATATATTTATATATATATATATATTATATATATATATATATTATATATATATTATATCAGATAGCTAGAAAACCAGAACTGTATAGCTTCTGGACTCACATGTTTAAAATTTATTATTAGATCGTAAACTACGGCAGCTTCGCATAAGTTGCTGTGTTAAAATAGAAGAGCGTAACGTATGAGGTTCCTGTTAAAAAAATTATAAATATTCTGGTCAGGATGTAGTGGTGATAAGAAGTTATACATCTCGTGATATGTTTATCATATTTTGATTCTTCGCTCTCAACGGAGTCGGATACAGTACTCCAAAGCCTAGTGACTTTGTGCATTCATTAATAATAAACAGTGAAGCATTCCTTTGTTAATGTGT
Source organism: Trachelipus rathkii (assembly GCA_015478945.1). NCBI lineage: Eukaryota > Metazoa > Arthropoda > Malacostraca > Isopoda > Trachelipodidae > Trachelipus > Trachelipus rathkii. The sequence goes on along the minus strand of JABUQX010011274.1, from coordinate 12,933 downwards.
ACAGCCGCATTATTATTCATGTTAAGAATTTTATTAATCAAGTTTAATATTTTATCTCTTTGGTCTTGCAAGTGACCTAATTTATATGTTTGATTATTCTCGTTTTCTACAGAAAAGTAGAATCATTTGTTTATACATTCTTATTTTACAAATGTTTTCCATTTGACCTGTCTACCTTTTATCATCATATAAGAAAGAAGAAACTTTTCAAAATAAATATTTTCTTCAAATTTTTTAAGAGTTCTTATGTTTCATTACGAAGATTCGTAATTCCACTACAGAAGTTTGATATCCAGGTAAAATAAATTGACAACTTTAAAAAAAAAATTTACTCAAATATGGGAAGCAACAAAATTTTGAGCCAATATTCCTTTTTAAAAAAATAAAGTATTATTTATTATCAATGGCAAAATAGGCGCCATCTTCTTTTTGAGCATTGAGTATATAATAAAAGCTTGTGCTAAACTAACACCAGAATCATCTAGTCTTAAAAGTAGACTCTGAAATAATGCTGCAACAAGATGGGAAGTCACCACAGTTTTTGGGATCTTCTCATGTACAGATGTAGATTCACATTAAGTGATTTGTAGCTGACGTTACCTAACAGAGGGTAGCGTTTCCATTTCTTCTCCTACTTCTATTTCTTTATTATTATTATTATCATTATTATTATTATTATTATTAATTATTATTATTTCTATATTTTTATTTTTAGCCACAATACAAATAATATATCTTTAGCCAGCTGCACTTACAACGAAAATACCTGATGCTGACACTCCTAGTAATCCCTCGGTGTGTGATTGTGTAATAAAAACAAACGACCTGTAATATAGAATATAGAAACAGGGTTAAGAAATCTGCCGACCGTGACAGTTGACCAATCTGCCGACGCGTGACAGTTGACAAATCTGTCGTCTGTGTTTCAGGACTATTTTATTTGGGCTAAGCTGCTTCAAGATTGTCATATTTGTCTTCAGAAATTTTGTAGGCTATATCTCAAGATATTTTTCTTTATTATTTTAAAACGTGGAAGTCTACTGAAGATTATTTTCGATCAAGAGATTGATGGCGACCGTTTGAAGAAATTTGTCCACATCATGTTCGACTTTCATTGATGCTTTCAAGGGAAATTTTTCTACAAGATTTCATCTCCATTTCAACGCAGAGCGTCCATTTTTTCTCTCTTTCCGCCTGGTGGATGAAGATACCTTAGGCTTACTCATTTTGGGAAATGCATTTTGAGATGTAATCTCTTACTGGTAGATAGAGGCTATTGTTATTTATAAAATTAATAAATATTTCTGTAAATGATAGGTTTCTAGTGTGTATAAATTATTTGTTTTTTAATGTTTCATAATTAAATAATTTAATATTTTGTAAATAATTATCTTTATATTTTAATTTCTTTAATATTCATTTTATATAATTTTTATGTCCAGTGTATTTTATTGAAGTTACAAAGAGCTATATACATCATGCATAGTATTTTATAGTATAGAAGAAGTTGCTTCTTTCTCATTGGCTTAGGCACGTCCATAACATGTAGAACGTTGATATTTCATTTGCTTCATATAGTTTTCATACAAGCTTAAGAATCAGATCTTATTTCTTTCAATTTATAAATACGTGGTTGTTGCTTTAAAATTAAATTTTAATTTTATTTACTTTCATTATTCTTTGGTATAAGAAAGTATTGGTAAGTGATGGTTTATATATATTATTTAAAAATAAGTACTTCATTTAGTTTGATATTAACAATTTATGTCTTGTCTATGATTAATATCGATTGTCGATATTTTCTCATAGTAATATTATAGCTTATTTAAATTGTATCGTAAAATAAATTTAGGCAATCTGTTTGCATGGTAATTGTGTAGATAACAATTAGGGGACTAGACAAGAAACCACTATATGTTTCCGCTTTATACCAAGTATATAAGCAAAAAATTTAATAACTCTTTGTAAACAGTAAATTTCGAGTTGTGTGCGAGAATATGTTCGGTGAAAATGCTATATGAATCTTCGCATTTTCTTTTTATTAATAACTATTGTAAAGACTCAGTATTTAAGTATAGTAAATTTAAAATTACGGTATATAATTCTAATCAGTTAAGGCTATATGGCGACGCCCATGTTTCTAGGGCTAAAATATATATACTATATATATATTATATATCATTATATAATAGTTTCTCATTTTGAAACCTTCTCTCGTAAGTCAAATATTAATAAATAAAAAATATACTTAATATTTATTCATATAATTCTTCATATAACGTACCAAAATTATCTTTCCAACTTCCACTTCCTACTCATATATATTTAGTATAAATATATACCATATAATACTCATTTATTTAATCATATAGTATAGTTATAGATTAGTTAGTTTCAATAATAACGGGGATTATAGCGAAGCTGATTATACTCATTACTCAGGTATAGACACCTCTGAGTGATAACTATATATGAATATATAGTAGTATATATATATATTATATATATATTATATATATATATATATATACTATATAGTTTACATTCTCATATGTTTAATAAAGAGGAATATGATATATTCTAATGAACTCGGGGGAAAGAGCTGTGCGTGTGTGGAGTGAGATCTGGTTTGGGGTCTTCACTAAGTGTGTGCATCCGATATGTTTGGCGAAATATAGTATTCTAAATTGCTACTTAAGTATATCACATTTTTATTGAGTGCATAATTCTTTTCAAGTATAATATAAAAGATTATATAGCAGTTTAAACATTTCTTCTTTTTCCTTTTTTCCTTTTATCCTGAGGCCTTCCGATAAACTCTAAAGCTGTGAATATAAAGTCAGGGTCTCATAACTCTAAGAAGAAAATTTTATAATTAATATCTTTCTTTTATAATATGCATGTGTATCAGTATGCTTTAAATGAAAGTGTGTTAATCTCGACATATATGTAGATATTGCTGGATAGATAATAGTCAGTGTCTATTAAATAATTGGCTATTATTTCTTAGATGATCCAATCTTGTTAAAAAAAAAAAAAGTCATATAGAGTTACTTATATATATAATAAAATAGTATAGGTACTATACTAAATATATAATATAAAAAATTATATATAATTTATATATATACATGCAGTAAAATATATCTACCTTTCAGCACATGCAATTTGCAACGCACTCAGCATATTATTATATATAATATAATTCACACCAAAACCATTGTAAATTCAATCATTTTCTATGTTAATTATGTTTCAATTGTTTAATAAAATCGGACATTTACACCTTTGTTTGTTGAAGAAAACAAAATTCTCTGTTCTTTGCGTCAAACATTTTCTGATTCTCGTTTCAATCCTCATTTTTGAGAGCATTTCAGAGAATAACTCAAAAATCTACTACGTGTTCAATTAGGAGTATTCTGCATACTCTCTCAAAAGCAGGAGAGATAGTCGTAATGACAGGGTCAGGAATCGTGCTTATAATATAGGTTTACATATGATTAATTAAACTTAATTCTAATGTATTTTTTTTTTTTTTTTTTTATTGTATTATTAATTTTGGAGGCAAACGTCCTCGTATTATATAATTTAGATTATATTATATTGGATATCCCACGCACAGTCTGATATTATTCCTTGTGTTTGTGTTAAGTTGGTTTCTAATAAATTTATTCTTTTTCGCTATTTTTCCATATATTCGTTCTGTATATTGTTTCTTCTGTTTTGTCCATTTTTTCTCCCCGATAAGCCTTGCTTAAAATTCTTCATGTGCGTAAGGATTTTGGAGCTTCCTACTTGACGACATTGTTAATAGTGATAAACTTCCGAGTTGATCACACTCTCTCAATAATAATATGCTGGGATGAGCAAAATATTAGGGGCCAAAAACGTTGGTTGAGGCCAGAGAATAGTTCTGTGCCTTCTTTCTCGTTCATAATTCCGAGACCATGCAGCGTCCAATCATTCTAAATATAGATAGATTGTGTCATATGAGACCTAATATACCTTTGTTGATAGGGTTTTTAGATAATATATGGCGTGGACCCGAACGAGGGTGTTTTGTGGTTGAGCTCGGGTATTTCACTCTTGATTTCAATACTTTTAATTTGAGGGTAATGAAGAAGAAAATACTATCATATAACATTGTGCATAAATTCAACTTATAGAGAAACATGTGAGAAAATTTTAAGAGTGTGCTATAATATCCAGATTGTGTTTCGTAGAAGAGTAGTGCGATTCAGGGGTACCTGTGCAGCAGCTACCTGGGTATGCACATATAGTTCTCATATTTAAAATTAAATCGCTATTACACCAAGATATCTATTTTTGACAGAGCTTTCATCTGTATCATTGTACAATCACACATTGTCTTAAAAAATCTGTCGTTTCGAAGCGGTGCAAATTGTAAACTTTCTTTAGTACAATTAATAAGAGCTTGTCGCTACATCACTTCTCTCCCTGAGTTCTCTCTATAAACAAGAGTCTCAGAAAAATTACAATTTAAAGAGCATTTATTGATTGCTTTTATCTACGACTTTGCTAAAAGTTTACCGATGAACAGAGACGTCTTCTTTTATTCTCTAATTTATATATTCTTAAGTCGATAAAAACCGCAAGATTCCAAAGAAAAATCATCTCAATGTAAGAATTTATGCAGTGAATAAATTCTCAATACCTTCAAGCAGGCTAGTTACAGTCTATATTTATAGAATCAGTGTAGTGTTTTGCCAGTTATGTAAATTGCTTCTTTCTCCTAATTTAGAGACGTATGGTAAACCTAGTTCAAATTGTGGTGTGATACTAGTCCGGTTTATGCAACAACAATCAGAGTGCGAAGAAGTCATTCTACCCCTTGTTCCCCACCGTAGCTCAACCATAATAAATGATTAAATGACATAATAACCAAGTTTTTCATCATAATCGTTCTCTACATAATGATTACTAGATACATTAAAGTTTCAAGAATTTCCTAATGTAAGGAAACCTTGTTCTGCCAGGTAGGTGTGTTAAAAGTAGCCACAAAATGTTTGTAAAATTCACGGACATGGACTTTCGCTTTGCTATTTTCGTGCATCACCTGCACTCTCTGTTTCTTCAATGCGACATACGACGAAAGTCGCAGTGTTAACTGCGAAGTACTGGCGCCTACAGCTATAGAGATCAAGCAATTTTTGAGTAGGAATGTGGATTAAGATGTTTGTAAAGTTTATTTTTTATCATTAAATAATAATTAATATATAATAGATAGGTGTCCGAAAACACTCCCGTGTTTAATCATAATGGCGCGCAAGAGCAAGTTTTTTGTTTTGTCATTAAATAGATTCAGAACACTATGTACCAACATAAAGAGTCAATATTACATTTTTGACTCACAATGTCCAAATCAATTCAAAAAAGTCATTATAATATGAAAGAAAGGAGAATAAATATGACAAAGTTCAATTTTATCTCAAGAAAATATAACTAAAAGGTAATTAATATTATATTTATGGCATAAATATATGCCATATGCAGTTCTTTTGTATGCGTAATATGCAATTTAATAAAGGTGAAACCGCAGTGCGAAACTCCGGAAACAGAATGAGTAGAAATGTGTCTCCTCACTCGGTCCAATATTTGGAAGAGAATCCTGAAGTTCAGGTAAGTCTTTTAGATCCTAATTATGGTTCTGATGCAAGTTTTCATAATATATCTGAGAGATATACTCCAAATAGGCACGAATTTAATCCTCATAATCCGCATTTGCCGCTCAATTTCTCCCGAAACCGCTGTGCAAAATCGCATAATCCGCAGCATTCTTTTCGTAATCCGGTTCGTTCTTCTTCTTTTAATAGGTCATTTTTTTGAATAGGGTCATTTTTTTGAATATGACCACATATTCTCGGCCTCAGAATGTTGTGATGTCCAACTTAGAGGCAAATATTGTCCATATTGTCAATTCAAATCCTTCTTTTACGAATGTAAACAAAGTCGATGACAGTCCAATCATCGGAAAAAGTTATTATGTTAAGATAGATTTAACAGTTGAATACGAATTCATGTATGGAATAACAAGCTATATCGACGTTGGCAGTGGTGTAAGTTTGGTTAGAATCCAGGTGTTCGAGAGTTTATGTAAATTATAAATGGCATTTCTGAGAATTGTTATATAAAAGAAATATCATTAAATTCTTTTACTAGTAAACGGTACCAATATCAATTAAAACAAAGTTATCACATAAATTAAGATAATATAACATAAAATAATCAACTGATTACAACAATTCATGTAATTGTTTGGTCAGTGATCAATGTCTTTCAGATGGAAAGATGTCTCAATAATTCAATGTACTGATATTTTTGCTATGCTAAATACCTAATTTCTCACTTGTAGTGTTAAAGGAGGAATGGTTTAGTACTCTCATGAGTACTGTATAGTGGGGTTCCCCAGCATTCCTTTTCGGTTGTTTTATGATTCCATTAATTTCATGTATCTCACGCAGAAACCAGATATTGGTCCTTTTGTGTTGTTGAAAATCAGCAATTCTCAGTCTTGTTTTAGACACTGATAGATATTGTCATTAAACGCAGTATTATACTCTCTAGTATATGTTCTCCGTCCGATATTAACTACTTACAATCTCTCATATTTATTGTATGTTGGAGTTAGTCTTTTGTCGATGAGATTATCTATCTTATAACGATCAATGTCATTTAATTTTTCTATATTCTGATTGACTCGATTGTCTCAACGTTAAAGTTTGAAGGTGATTCGATTGCAATAAACCAGCGCTTTCTTTCGAGTGGACATTCGGAGGTATCATGAGGCGTGCAATAGAATTCTCGTCAGCCGATGTTATTCATCTCGTTAAATGATAAACAGAATTCCAAATATTCAGATATGTTCTCGATTTTGCATCCTCTGTAGCTCGTCAGCACTCCAATGCCAAAGTTTACTGTGCTTCAACAATCATGGTAACCTTAGTGGCTTTACTCCAAATTCCTGAGATTTTATAAGTTGGTCGACTATTACTGTTTTGATAAGATACGAGGTTGTCTCTCTTATAACTCTCACATCCTCTCGCTCTTCGAAAGTTACTCATTCTAATATAAATAAAATAGAAATCGTCTCAGGTTTATCTGGATGATGAACTCCGCAATGTTTATAAAGAAATTCTCCTTTCCAAGTCTAAAAAAGAGTCCGATTTATTGGTACTTCAAGACGCTTCACAGATGGAGCAGATATTAGACTTTTTATTAGCTCATAAAGATGTAATTGCATTAGGGGATGACAAAGTCGAGTGTTGTCCGCTCGGGGAATTCAAGATAGAATTAGTGCTCGACTCCCCTAGATATCTCTATACCCCAAATTACAAGCTTCCGCATAAGTTTCAAGCTGATATTAACAGTTGGATAGACGACTGCATCATTAAGGGGTACATTGAGCCCTCTGATCCCCTCATTCAAGTCCTCTTCTTGTAATCCCCAAAAAGGATAATGCGAAGCCCAGGATCGTTTTGGACTAACAAAAATTAAATAAATATATAGTCCCTATTCAGTTTCCAATTCCCAGGATTCAAGACACATTGTCTAAGTTAGGAAATTCTAATGTGTACACATCCCTGGACTTACTTACTGGTTACTACAACATAGCCGTCTCTCCTGAAAGCAGGCCCTACCTCGCGTTCTCTTCTCACTGGGGGCATTGGCAGCCAAAAGTCCTCCCTATGGGGGTGCGAACGGCGCCTAGTACTTTTTGTAAGATAATGGAACTCGCTCTCTCTCATTTATTAGGAATTCATGCACTAATTTATCTCGACGATATTATCGTGTATTCAAAGGATATAAAATCCCATTATCAAAGTCTTAGTTTAGTTTTTGAGGCTTTAAAGAAAGCGAAATTAAAAGTGAAACTAGAAAAAGCGAACTTTTTCAAATTTTCATTAGTTTATTTGGGTTTTATGATTAGTTCAAAAGGTTTATCAGCTGATCCTGTAAAATTGCAGGCATTAAAGTCCTTCCCTGTTCCAACAGACGTGACTTCTGCACGTGCTTTCGTAGGATTCACTTCGTTTTTCCGTAATCTTGTGCCATCATTTTCAACCCTAGCTCATCCTATCACATCCCTGTTTAAAAAGAACCCTAAGTTTGTCTGGCTGAGTGAACAGCAGAAAGCTTTCGATATGCTCAAGCAAAAATTGATTATTGAGCCATTACTTCAGTTCCCTGATTTCAGTAAGGAATTTATTATCTCCACAGATGCGAGTAACATCGGATTAGGAGCTGTTTTAGCACAGAAGGATGATCAAGGCAATGACGTCCTGTATCTTTCGTTTCTCGTATGCTTAGTAAGGCAGAAAAGAATTACTCATCCCTGGAAAAAGAAGCTCTGGCTATCACTTGGTCGTTAGCTAAATTTCGTAATATAGTTTTTGGTTATAAGATTCGTATCTATACAGATCATCAACCGTTGGTTGCAATTTTCAAAAATAAAGACTTGAATCACAAAATGGCTAGATGGGCCATGAAAGTTAATTCATTTAATTCAGAGATATTTTATATAGAAGGGAAAAAGAATATTTGTCCCGACTATCTCTCCCGCTTAACACCTTTATTTTAATTTTTTTCTTTCAAGAAATATTTTTGCATTACTAACATTTTGCTTTTATTCTCCTTTGTGTAGAACTAATACTTGTATTCTAATTTTTCTTTTTATTTAGTTAAGATTATTTTGCGATACTAATATTTCTGTTCTTAGTTTCATTGTACAATTAAGATAGATGAGAATATACGATTAAGACTATTTTTGCAATACGAATAGTTTTGCTTCATGTTCTTTTGTATAATTGTATATATTTTTATTGTGCTCTCTAAGTGTTCACTAAAAACAAATATAATTACTTCCACTCAAAGAAAATCCTAGATCTTTAGTTCTACATGTAGCCTTCTAATTTCTGCGAATCATTGTAAGATTTAGAGCGTGGCACCTTCAAGGCCTTGTGATCTTGGATACGACGTAGGGGGAACTGAAAAAAAACGTGATCATCACAGAAGAGAGGCAGATTATCATCTTTCCATAGTGGAGTCATCAAGTTAGTTATGACAATTTTGTCAGAGGAGGTGTTATACACTTCCATTGTCTTAGTTGGTAAAAAAAAGGCTTAGAACAATTAGTACTTGAAGAGAGTCTCCCATATCTTCAAGTATAAGTCCCAGTGATCTTCTATGATAACACCATATTTTAAGTGGCTTAGAGCTTAGCACAGACATCATCGGACCGTTAACATTTATTAGCTTGTGTAAAAATTAAATCACGGTGCAAAGATTATTCATGACCTCAACTATTTCGTGATCACTTGATTTATTATAGTAGATTTCTTTCGTCTCGTGCTCACTCGCATCTGAGTTGAGTAGGTGCCGCTATTCTCTCTTGTTTAGTGGTTTTCACATCGCTAACGCATTTATTGATCAATTTTAATAGTCTCTCGATAAATAGACATCACGCATTCAACGTAGAATTCTCTGTCAGATCTGGATTTATTTTGACTGCGTGGGATAGGAATTCTGTGTTCTTCGTTTTTCAAGCTAATTATGCAAGCTTTTGGAAAATTATGTAATGCCCGGCTCAGTGTTTTACTCTCGTTACTCTCCTCTCTCAATAGTAATTCCCTGATTGAATAGAAGCAAAGTTGTCAACTTACTGTGACAATATATCTCTACGGTTTCATTAGCTCTGCTATTGAACATACGATTTGTGTAGAGATTTAAAGATGCAGAAACCGGTAATGTATGTCTTGGTGAGATGTAAATTTTTCCTTTCACATCGCGAGCCCTCTCGTCGGTATGTAATTCATATCACTCTCTTGCTTCTTAACGATTATAAACGTGTCCACTCTTGGCGATTCGCGAGCGACGCTTTCAATAATATTGCTATCCTCTAGAGAAGGGTTTCTTTTGGATACACACAATTAGGGCAGAGAGAACGAAACTTCTACACCTGTTCAATGATAAGGCGGAGAGACTTGATATCTGCACTCACCTCCTTAGTGAACTGAGTATACTCTCCGATTAAGAATTAATTGTCACTCATCAGCTACAGATAGAAAGAGTTAAAAACTACATCTCTAGTTATATGCGCACAGAAACGTGAGAAATCTTATAAGATAATAGCGCGAAGGAAAAAAGTGATAGGAAGTTGAAAACAAGATATATATAATAATATCCGATCTCGTGACACAGAGCAATATGAGTGTCATAAGCAATAAGGTTAGTAAGAGACAAGATTTTTATTAATCCTATTTGCTATCAGTATGAGTGTATATCGCTATTCGATATTATATATAAACCTCTGGGTACCAGGGAAGTCTGGTTCCGCACGCAAGATATGATCGGTCCTCTGGAATGTTGGTGGTTTTTCAAGTAATTTTCTTGTAGAATAGATTGTAGTCCTTCTCAATGTGTCTCTTAATTTCCTTGATTGAAATACACGCGAACGATCCAATGAGCTTGCTTTGACTAATTTTTGAAAATCACTGGCACGGTGTATCTGAACCGTGATTTATAGCAATTTGATCTAAATTTCTCTTGTCCAAATCCACAAAACCGTTCTTTCTATACTTACAATAGTAATCCATTTGTCGTAAGAAATGATGCAAAATAAGATAATAATGCTTGTATTTAATTTATCACTGAATTATAATTATTTGATCAGAATCTGTAGAATAGTTTTTAAGCACCTTTGACTCGAAAGTTTTATAAAGGCAGATCGTGATTAAAATCATGTTTAAATAAAATGCCGTTGTTCCGCAGAAGCAACAGACCTTTGATATTTCTAGTATTTCAAGAATATTGTGATTTCTCTTCTCTCACATGATATACCTGTACTAGTGACTCATCGGCCCACTACTATGTGACTCCTGCCGCGCAACAGTGTATATTTGTTCAATACTCTTGTGCGCGACGCTCAGATCGAAGCGCGCGGCACCGTTTTTTTTCGTTATTAGTATAGTAGCTTCCACAGCTTCTGTGTTGTGGCTGGTTTTGAAAACCAAAATAGATATAAAAGTGTTTAATTATACATCAAAGGGTCTTAAATAGAATATCCCTGAGTATGAGTTTTCTTAATCCAGTGGACGAAGAAATGTTGCAGTAAGTATTATTCGCATATGAGTAATGTGTTAAAGTGGCCTGTCGCTTACTACAAATGTCCTTACGATGTTTTGGTTTACCACTTTCGAATTAATAACATGAATGATGTCCAGTCTGCACATAGTTGTGAGCTACTCTGTTTCTCTGACTTATCTCAGTCAACCTTCTTGTCCCACTATCCTACTAATCGTTCTTTCTCAGAATAGTTTCAGGTTTTCTTTTGTTCGGAGCAGCTTACATTTTTTATGTTAGTTGTTTTGATAGAAGTTTTTCGTGGAAATATACGGTATGTACAATATATATGTGACGGTGATTAATATAGGAGTCCAATAAATTCCTATTCATTGCAATAATCGGAAGAACTTTCATATATCCGTGGCTTCGATGATCACGTGAATAGCCTTGACGCTAAGTACTCTCACGCGATCGGTAGATCTTGAGGAAGAAATCTCGCGCGAGTATTGTTTTTTGAATTATAGAATTATACAAACCTATCTATATTTGGTAGTACGTTTATATCGCAGATTAGTTTCTGTTTTATCTTACTTATTTATGTGTTTTCTTGTTTCCCTCAGTAATTTGTAAGTAGTATTTCACATGGTGTAATAATTTTTAGTGAGGAGGAGCTATTCATATATACCAGACGATTACTACTAATAGCTTATTTAGCTATAGTTTTAATATATAGCTATATATATATTATATGTAATAAAGATATATAATTTTAAATTATTATTTAGTATAATATTATACTATAAATATATATAATAATAATTATAATAATTTATTATTATGGCTAGTTTGGATAACTAAAGAGCCGCAGCTATACACATACCAAAGGAGCCGGATTGGCTATTCTAGCGACTATAAGTATATATACCTGAGGCATAGTTAGTATTAGCCGAACCTATCTATATATAGTATACTATATCTTTGTATATTATATATATAATATATAGTATACGTATATATATATATATATATATATGACTCAGTACATTACGTACTATAGTACTCAGTATACTTTATACTACTATTAGATATTACTATATAATATATATATATATTATATATTATATATATATTAACCTTCATTAACCTCTAGTCACTCTTTATACTGATTATATATATATATATATAATATATATATATATATATATGTATAATATATATATATATATATATATATATATATATCATATATATTATATATTCTCAGATAGTTAGGAAAACAAAATAAACTCTTGTATAGCTCCTAAGATACATGTAATTTATTTAATTATGTTATACGTGCAGTTCCGAAGTTGTTGAGTTATAAATAGAACGGCATAGACGTAATGCATCTAGAATAGAGTTCCTGGTCGAGTGTGGTGAGAGAAAGTCGTGTTAACATTTGGCTCTCAAACGGAGTCGTATACAGTACTCCAAAGCCTAGTGACTTTGTGCATTCATTAATAATAAACAGTGAAGCATTCCTTTGTTAATGTGTACAGCCGCATTATTATTCATGTTAAGAATTTTATTAATCAAGTTTAATATTTTATCTCTTTGGTCTTGCAAGTGACCTAATTTATATGTTTGATTATTCTCGTTTTCTACAGAAAAGTAGAATCATTTGTTTATACATTCTTATGTTCCAAGAAGCGAATGTATTATTTGATATCTCGTTTTGATAATTCATAAAGTGAAAATAAACTGTTTTTGATTATTATTGTGTTCAAGAATATTTTAAGAGTTCTTATGTTTCATTACGAAGATTCGTAATTCCACTACAGAAGTTTGATATCCAGGTAACATAAATTTACG
>JABUQX010011273.1:10000-31029 GCA_015478945.1 Trachelipus rathkii | reverse complement strand
TTTCGAGACCCCGCGCCAAAAATATTTCATTTGGCTTTTTGCTCTATCGATAATCACGTTTTTCTTAACAACATTTTTGACGCAGTTCGACGTATATTATGGCAAACGATATAATAATAATAATAATAATAATAATAATAATAATAATAATAATAATAATGTAATAATAATAATAAAATGGTTGTTTTTTATTTTGGTAATCATACTAGCTTAAATTTCTGTTCCAAGTTTTATGTTTTTTATTTATATATTTAAAATAAAATGAAAACAACTAACTTTCTTTTGTATTAAAATGCTAAAATTAATATGAAGTGAAATAAAAAATCTATACAAACCAAAACATGAAAGAAGTAAACACATCAAAATTTAACAGAAAATAATTTTATTCAGAATAAGATCATAGTCCAACATTTTATTCCGCATGAGGGTATGGTATGATCATATGATACCTGAGTTGCTATCTCCATTTTGACCGTAAAATGATTTTCTGGCAAATTGCAAGTGATAAAAGAATATATTGATAACGTTAATGGGTATCAATTGTACTACTACCATAATCTAAAAGCATAATCTATGGCATGGTACAAATTATGGCTATGCTTAATAACAATTTATACTTAAATTCTTGTTTTAAAATAGTTATTACCATTTGTTGCTTGTTTAATAAATATTTAATATTATTATTATTATTATTATTATTATTATTATTATTATTATTATTATTTTATATTATTATTATTATTATTATTATTATTATTATTATTATTATTATTATTATTATTATTATTATTATTATTATTTAAAACAATATTATACAAAAAATTAAATTTCAACATATTAAGTAACTTCACAAATTCTTCTAAAAAGTTCCTTAAAAAAGATAAAAACATTACCATCTAAACTTCGCCAGTCAAAGAAAGACCTCTTAGACAGGCTGCTGTCAAGTGTCAAGAATTCCTTCGCAGGAATTTATCTGATTTGTAAAAAATTTAATTCTTTTAATTGCAATGGTTTTCATTGCAACTCTTCAGTGGGAGGATATAAAAACTATTATATACTTTCACATATATATCTTCTATTTTGCTCATTTTAGTATTTTATTTTAGGATATAGTATTTTATTTTAGGATATAGAAACTATTAGCTATATAGCTACAGTATTAGTTTTAGCGGAATTTATATTTTGTCTACATGTGGTATCCATTTTTCACTAAATTTCACTAAAAAATCACATTGTCTTGCGACAATTGTGGACTCACTTCTAATTCAAAACCGTCCTATTTAGTCGTGCTTGTGAAATCAAATTTAATAATCAAAATGTAAAAGGGTATAGAGGTAAATTTCTTCATTTCTTTTCAAATATTTTCACTATCAACCTATCTCTATTCTCTTTACCTTCTCACCAATCAAATTTACCCTAACTAAGATTTTAAGAGATAGATTACTAAAACCAAAAGGCAGAGTTATCTATGGACTATCTAGATCTTATTCAAAGAGCAAAAAAATCTTTGAAAACAACAAATTCAGGTAAGGCTAATTTAGATTCACAATTGTACTTATATATCACTTTTTTAAAACCTTATATCTTTCAAAGATTTTTTTTTGTAATTTAATCTGCTTTAGATTAAATTTTCGTCAATTGTGTAATCTATATTGGTCTTAACGAACGGATTTGTTGCAAGTTCTTGATAGCTCGTGCTAGCAATATTGCAAATTAAAATCAACCTAGCTCCGAAGCTTATAGCAGTTTTCGATATTTTGTGTAGGATATTATTAGGTCAAAATCATTTTTAAATTAAGGTTTATTTGAACATATGAAAATATTAGATACGGTAGAAGCCACGTGGGCCTATCGAGACTAGCCTATGGGTGTTTTTGTCCTAAGTTTAGTTAGTCTTAGGGTATTTAATTCAAAATTTGGTATGAGAGTTAGATAAGCAATGCATCATTGCCTAACCCTTCCATTACAGTGATTTCCTCAAAAATTCAAGCTCAAACTTAGGCCTAGGTCTAGGCCTAGGTCATTTTCAACCTCAAAATTTGTTTTTTTTGTGTGTGTGTGGTCTTCTAAACCTTTTCAAATTTCAAATCAAATAATTTGGCCAGTGGTAGGCCATATCTCATTTTTCCTCAAAAAATTCAATTTCAAAGTTAGGCATTATAGGCCTAGATCACTTTCAACTTCAAATTTTGATTTTTAGACCTTTTCAAAATTCAAATCAAATAATTT
Source organism: Trachelipus rathkii (assembly GCA_015478945.1). Taxonomy (NCBI): domain Eukaryota; kingdom Metazoa; phylum Arthropoda; class Malacostraca; order Isopoda; family Trachelipodidae; genus Trachelipus; species Trachelipus rathkii. The sequence goes on along the minus strand of JABUQX010011273.1, from coordinate 28,800 downwards.
GGCCTGGTGGTAGGCTATCTTTCATTATTTCATCTTTCTTCAAGGTTTCATTAGTCCTTGGGTCATTCTAGCCAAATTTCAGCGAAAATGTCTGACCCAGAGATACAAGCCCTTCATGATAGAGTTAATAAAAAATCTAAGCCTATAGTTCAAGCCATTTCATCCCTCAAGGCACAAGTAAATATTTATCTTGGTCAAATAGAGAGTAGGCCTATAGAAAATAATAAAGATAAAGATGCAGTTAAAGGATCTCATAGAGGAAGTAGAGTCCTTGTTAAAAGATATTAAACAAAAGGATACAAATATAATAAAAATATATAATGATAATGAGGTTGACTCCCTCATTCCTGAGTTTCATAATAAGGAGTTGTGTAGTCAGATTCAGTACCAATGCTCGATTAAATCAAAATTAAGTGAATTAAAATTTAAAGGGGATCAAAATTCAACCCCTCCAAAAAATACTTGCTCTCATTTCAGTGAATCTGTTCTTAGAGCTATAGATTGTGGTTTCTTTGAGGGTAATGAAACTGATAAGTTTGCTTATAAAACTTTTATTTCGAAATTTAAGAGTTCCTTAGATTTACAGAAAAATTTAAGTGAATCCATTAAACTTCACTGCTTAAAAAATAAATTAAAGGGATATGCATACTCTCTGATTCAGAATCTTTCTATTAGTGATAATAATTATAATAAGGCTCTTGAACTTTTAGACAAAGAGTTTTTAGACGAAAAATTCATCATTGATGAAATCATTAAAAAAATCATATCTTTAAAACCAGTATTTGACCCAACATATAATGCGACTAGGGTTTACTTAAATGATATCAGAACATTAATATATGAACTTGAGAGTTATAACCTCAAATATCTTGAGGAGGCTACTGGATTAGTAGTACTTAGCCACATAGTTTTATCAAAATTACCTAATGTGGTAGTCAAAGAAATTACTCGCAAGTTGAATACCAATTACCCTGATTTAAACCAAATATTTGATAGCTATAATGAAGTTATCAAAAATATTGTTAAAACGTCAAATCATAATAAAGGTCAAAATTTCAATCAAGTCCCTTCCCATAATACTTATTCAAAATTTAAAAATGTAAATACTTCAGATAAGCCTAATTTTAAATTTAAAAATAATGAAAATGAAAGGACGAATGAGTCCTTAAAATCTAGTAATAGGCCTGATTCCAATTCTGCCTTGCAGAATTTCAAAATTCATACTAATGAAGTTGGTGTAAATGAAGCTTCTCATAGTATTGATTCTTCCACTTCCAAAATCAAAGGTTATTCAAAATCATGTAAGTTTTGTTCATCCCAAGGTCATGTGATGACCAATTGCAATGTTTATCAAACCTATGAGTTAAGAATTAAAAGGTGTAATGAAATAAATCTATGCCCCAAATGTTCAAGTACTAAGCATACTGCAGATCACTGTCCTGGACTTGAGGAGCAACTTTCTTTTAGTTGCCAAGTTTGCAATAAAAGAAGTCATATTACAGCTCTTTGTAAGCAAAGGAAAAGTTCCACCCTCACAAATGTATGTCTTAGCTTTAGCCAAAGCACCAACAATTTATATTTGTTGCCATCAATTACTATAAGGATTGGTAGGGGTAAAGTTTCGGCTTCAGTTCGATGCCTAGTCGACTGTGGCTCACAGAGGTCCTACCTTTCTAAAAGAGTGCTGGACAAACTCAATATATCTGTAGAGAATCATCAAAGCACTCAATACGATATAAAAACTTATTTAGGTATTAGCACCCGCACTTTGAAAGAGACTGTTCTTGATGTATATATGGACCAGTCTTGTTTCACCCTTCCTCTTTTGGTTGATGAGGATCTTAAATTAAGTTACGAGATTAAGTTCGTAGATCAGGCTCTAATTAATTTAAAAAATAAATCTTACAAATTGGCTGATTCTGGCTATAAAGAGTCTAATAACTCATTTTTCGATTTGGATGCCTTAATTGGCATTGATTTAATAGAGTATTTCCCTCAACTAGAATTGATTAAATGTATGAGTGGATCTGCTTTTAAGTTAAGAGATGGTTCTATTATTCCATTTGGAAATATTACTAATTTTATATACAATAATCAAATAAGAGTTTCAAATCCACCATCAGTTGTTCAAAATCATATTCAAAATCAAAATCACATTCATGTTCAAAATCAAAATCAATTGCAGGTTAACCATACTTTAGTTAATGCAGTCTTAAACCCTGTACATTCTTATTTTAATCCTTTAAGCCACATACTAAGTAATTCTGAGGTAGAGCAAGGATTAGAAAACATGTTCAAATTAGAGTCCTTAGGTATAGAAGGTATGAATAATAATAAATCTGAAGATGATTTGAAACAGATTGAAAAATTCAAAGGTGGTATAGAGTTTAAAGACGGAAAATATCATATAGATCTTCCATGGATTGAAGATAAACTTCCTTTGTTGCCATCAAACTATAACATTGCTCTTGCAGTGCTTAATAGAGTTCATGAAAATTTAGAAAGAAAAGATTTAGTTAAAGCCTATGATGATGTCTTTCAGCAACAATTAGCTGATGGTATTATTGAAGAGTTCAGTGTATCTCCCTCTGAGTATAAAAATTATATTTGGGTTCCTCACAGACCTGTTATCAAAACTGATGAACAAGTATCAACAAAGGTCCGGCCTGTGTTTAACTGTTCTCTTAAAACTAATTCTTTACCATCTCTAAATGAGGCAGCCTATACTGGACCAGATCTTATGTCCTCCTTGTTGGGTCATTTATTCCGGTTCAGATCAAATCAGTTTGTCATGTTAGCGGACATTAAACAAGCCTTCCTTCAGATTAAGTTAAAATCTATCGAAGACCGCAATCGCTTTTGCTTTTTTTTGGAAAAGTAATGGTCAATTAAAGGCTTATCGATACTCAACCATTGTTTTTGGTTTCACATCCTCACCTTTCATCCTCAATTATATCATTAAGCATCATGCTCAGTCTTATGAGGATGATGCATGTACTCAGATTCTATTAAATAATTTTTTTGTTGATAATTTAATTATTAGTGGCAATGATCTACAACATTTAAAAGAACTTTATTATGAATGCAACAAAAGAATGGAAGATGGTGGTTTCCATCTTAGAAGTTGGGACTCTAATAATGATCAATTAAGAACTGTTATGGAAGAAGAGGGTAGAATAGTTCAACATCAGGAATCAGAAGATAAGGTTCTTGGATATCTTTTTAATCCTCTTACAGATAAGTTAAAACTAGCAAAATTTTCAGTAAATGCTGATGCAAATACCAAAAGATTGTTGTTATCTGCTGTGTCCAAGGTTTTTGATCCTTTAAATATCTTTTTACCCGTAACTTTAAGAGGTCGGCTATTAATTAGGAAATTATGGCAATTAGGTCTCGATTGGGATGAAAAGGTCCCTGCTGATGTTTTAGTTTCCTGGTCTTCTCTTTGTTCAGATTTAAATAAATTACATAATATTGAAATTGAAAGGTGTGCTTTCTCTCCTTCTCCCTCAAACTCTTTATTCGTATTTTGTGATGCTTCTTCATCTTGTTATGGTTTTGTTATTTATAGTATAGGTCAAGGTTCTAATTTAATATTCTCAAAGGCCAAGGTGGCCCCTCTCAAATCTAGGGCTTTGCCCTCTTTAGAGTTGTTATCTGTGTTCTTATTTTTCAAGTGTATCAAATCAATATTATCAGAATTTCCTAATGTACAGTTCAAAAACATAAAGGTCTTTGTAGATGCTCAAATTGTCCTTTCATGGCTCCTGTCTGGAAAGGCAAAAAATAAAAATATTTTTGTAAATAATAGGCTCAAAGAAATTTATCAAATCAAAAATCAAGTTGAGCAAGAGTACAAAGTATCCATTTCTTATGCTTACATCAATACTGCTGAAAACCCAGCAGATCTGATTACCAGAGGTGTTACAACCTCTACTTTTCTTTCAAAATTGCCATTATGGCTAAAGGGTCCTTCTTGGATTCTTTTAGATCAATCTCAATGGCCTATTAGTAAACTTAAATGTTTGTCTGAGGCCAATAAGGAAAAGACTTTACAATGTAACACATCTTTGGTTGTTTCTCAGTCTTTGTTACCATTTAAAGATTACTCAAGTGTGCATAGGCTTTATAAAGTAACTTCAAAAATATTCAAATTCATTAGCAGGAGTAAAGGGGCTGGATGAAGATTGTGATCAGAAAGCCCAACTCTATTGGTTGAAGATAATGCAGCAGCATTGTTTTTCTAAGGAGATATTATTTCTCCAAAATCCTAAAAAGGATGAAATTCCACCGCTGGTCAATCAACTTAACTTATTCATAGATGATAAAGGCCTAATCCGATCCAAAGGTAGAATTGCCAAGACACTTTTATATAATGATGATGTGATAAATCCAATTCTTCTTGGCAAGGATCATCATCTCACTAGATTGATCATAAGAGACTTTCATTCAAGATGTCAACACTTGGGTGTTCAAACCACTATCAATTTCATCAGAGCTCATGGCTTCTGGATTACCAAGGCCAGGCAGGCTGTAAAGAATGTTTTGTCAGACTGTATAGTATGCAAAAAATTTAACAGTATACCCTTTAAATATCCAAAAATGACTAATCTTCCTCATCATAGAGTTAATTTTGTGCGTCCTTTTGAGCATACTGGTGTGGACTTTACAGGGCATCTCGTTGTAAAGATTAATGATAAGGAATTTCAAAAAATGTATCTATTAATTTTCACCTGCCTTAATATCAGAGCTATTCATGTTGATGTCCTTCCAGATATGTCCACTGAATCCTTTTTACTTTCATTCCAACGTTTCACAAATATATATGGCATACCGTCCAATTTGTACTCAGATAATGCCAGGAATTTCAAACAAGGTGGAAATATACTGTTAGAATCTTTGTCTTCAAATATGTTCTCCGAACATATGCGTATCAATAACATCAAACATTACAAGATTCCAGTCTATTCCAGTTGGGTGGGATCAGTTTGGGAGAGAATGATACGAACAGTTAAGGGATGTCTCTATAAAACTATAGGTAAAGCAACCTTAACCTACTTTCAACTGTTAACAAGTATTTCAAATATCACCAATGTTATCAATTCAAGACCTTTAACCTATAGGTCATCAGATAATGATTTGGAAGTTATTGCTCCAAATTCCTTTTTGAAGCCTTATGGCAATTCAAACCTCATATTCAATGAAGTTTCCACCCCAATATGGAAAAAACTTCCTCCCTCACAACAAGACTTAGCCATAACTCTAACTGCTCAAGGTAGAGTTTTGGAGACTTTCAGGGAATTATGGTATGAGTCTTATCTATTAAATTTGCGCCAGACAAGTAGAAATCTCTATCAGTCAGAGTGGACCAACAGAATAAAGGTTGGAGATATAGTTCTGATTCACACACCTAACAAGCCTAGACCCTTCTGGCTTTTGGGTAGAGTTCTGGAAGTCATTGTTGGTGATGACGATAAGATCAGGAGTGTGTTATTAAAAAAGGGAGATGGACAAACCTGTCACTATTCTATTTGTCATCTCTACCCATTGGAGTTATCTATTACCCACTCTGTCTCCAGTGGAGAAACTGATGCTGAAGCAAGCAGTGATCTCTCCAATTCAGATGGTCAAAACAATGAAAATACAGATCAAGTTGATCAATCAAATTCAAATTCAGTTATTCAAAGTAATAGTGATACTGCTATTGTAGATGTACAACCTTCAACTTCAGGTATAAATTCACCTCAACTTGACTCTCAACAGAATCAAATTGCTCCGCTCAATTCAGTCAAAGAAAGACCTCTTAGACAGGCTGCTGTCAAGTGTCAAGAATTCCTTCGCAGGAATTTATCTGATTTGTAAAAAATTTAATTCTTTTAATTGCAATGGTTTTCATTGCAACTCTTCAGTGGGAGGATATAAAAACTATTATATACTTCCACATATATATCTTCTATTTTGCTCATTTTAGTATTTTATTTTAGGATATAGTATTTTATTTTAGGATATAGAAACTATTAGCTATATAGCTACAGTATTAGTTTTAGCGGAATTTATATTTTGTCTACATGTGGTATCCATTTTTCACTAAATTTCACTAAAAAATCACATTGTCTTGCGACAATTGTGGACTCACTTCTAATTCAAAAACCGTCCTATTTAGTCGAGTTTGTGTAATCAAATTTATAAAAATCAAAATGTAAAAAGGGTATAGAGGTAAATTTCTTCATTTCTTTTCAAATATTTTCACTATCAACCTATCTCTATTCTCTTTACCTTCTCACCAATCAAATTTACCCTAACTAAGATTTTAAGTGATAGATTACTAAAACCAAAAGGCAGAGTTATCTATGGACTATCTAGATCTTATTCAAAGAGCAAAAAAATCTTTGAAAACAACAAATTCAGGTAAGGCTAATTTAGATTCACAATTGTACTTATATATCACTTTTTTAAAACCTTATATCTTTCAAAGATTTTTTTTGTAATTAATTTAATCTGCTTTAGATTAAATTTTCGTCAATTGTGTAATCTATATTGGTCTTAACGAACGAATTTGTTGCAAGTTCTTGATAACTCGTGCCTATCAATTGCAAATTACAATCAAACTATCTCCGAAGCTTATAGCAGTTTTCGATATTTTGTGTATTATTAGGTCAAAATCATTTAAAATTAAATTTTTTCGTCAGAAGAAAAATCATATCCACTCTCCATAAAGGGTATCCTTAAGTCCAAACAACTCTAAATATGGAGGCTTACAGCCTTTCTGGAGGTTCAAAGTTTCTGAGTTTCTGATCTCTTCTTCTGCCTTATCTGGCATCTATGTTCATACCTTTACCATTAATACAATAAAGAAATATAGGATATTCTGAGCTCATCATAGTCAACAACCATTCTTATATATATATATATATATATATATATATATATATATATATATATATATATATATATATATATATATATATATATATATATATATATATATATATATATATATATATATATATATATATATAGGCCAGCGTTTCCATTGTCCGTCATATGTATCTTAAAAACTATTAATACTACAGTAAAACGGAATACATTTTCGGAATCAGCGTAAAACGTTAGCCCTGGAACGTATAATTAATGTAATAAATGAGTAATAAATAACAATTAATATGTTCGTGTTAAATGATAAATTCTATCAAAAAATCTGCAATCTCTAAAAACAGTTCATTATAACGGGGTCATAAATTTGTAACGGGGTCTATAACGGGGTTTGAATATTAGATTGTGGTTTGAATCGCAAAATTTCTTTACGTGCATATATATATATATATATATATATATATATATATATATATATATATATATATATATATATATATATATATATATATATATATATATATATATATATATATATATATATATATACGGCCCACTAGGGGTTCGAGCCAGCGGGGGGGGTTTATGGGGGGGGATGAGCTTACATACCCCGTAGAGGGGCGGAGGAACCCCCAGAAACACCCAAATACCAAAAAGAGCATTAATAGTTTTTAAGATACATATGACGGACAATGGAAACGTTGACCATATATATATATATATATATATATATATATATATATATATATATATATATATATATATATATATATATATATATATATTTCTTTTTTTCTCTCTCTCTCTCTCTTTCCCCTCTTTCTCTCTCTCTCTCTCTCTCTCTCTCTCTCTCTCTCTCTATATATATATATATATATATATATATATATATGTAAATTTTCTTTCTCTTAGTATATATATATATATATATATATATATATATATATATATATATATATATATATATATATCAGGGTTGGGGATTTTTTTGATTTTTTGAGAAAAAAATCAATTTTTTTTTTTTTGATTTTTTTGATTTTTTTATAGTTTTGAGATTCATGGGCGATCACACTTGAAATATAATTTGTAAACAAACTTTTTTTTTAAGTTCGATTAAGTATTATTTTTAACCCTAGGCCCTATATCTGAGTTCAAAATCTTAAAATAGGGCTTATAGTCTATGACACAATGAAACCGCAACACTAAAGAGTGTTATTTGTAATAATGATAATATATTACATCAGAAATAAAAGAAACATGTTTGAAACATGATCTTTTGTTGACATTTTTATAGTGTAGAAATTTGAAACAGAGTAGCCTTGCTATGATATTATTATTCTAATTTTTTTCTATTGAAGTTAAATCACTTAAATATCCAAATAACTTAAAAAAATATATATAAAAAAACAAAAAAATCAAAAAAAGCAAAAAATCATGATTTTTTGGAGCAAAAAATCAAGTGAAAAAATCAGTTGAAAAAATCAATTGATTTTTTCCGTGCCATCCCTGTCAGCAAGTAAAATAACCCAGACTTCCATTGCTGAAATAATAACGAATGTGTGGACGGAGGTAATTTCTGAGCATTCGAATAATTTGATGTGTGTCAATTTACCTACAAGCGATGGAAAAAGTTTGGGTAGGTGACGAACCAGGCCGAATCACTAACGTTTGCAAAAATGACTCATCAGCAAATTCGGTGTTAGGCTATCGTCTTCAAAAGTTCGGCGAATACCCGTATGTGTTTTGCCGCTTTACCTTTCAAATTAGTTTACAATATAGAATTGCTTTAATAGTAACAGGCTTGAAATACCTAAGTAAAAAATTTCAAGTAGGTCTACAATTCATTATGTGGGGACAGAAACCACATGGGTTAATCAAAACTGTTCCAGTCAAACAATAGGTACAACAAACAATTTTAAATTCTGGTATCTCACAATAATTGAGGAACCTCTTAATTTCTAAATAAACCCTATGCCAAAGTTAGCTTTGCCTATACTATGCAATTAGCAGAAAGTGTACTCTCTCATTAATTCATGAATAGGTCTAGTAAAATAAAAAGTTTATAATAATGGCAGGTGTACTCTACTGAAGAACAAATATTAAAGTTTTCTAAGGGCGGCAACTATTCAAGGATAGAATCCTAAACTAAGCATATTTATTTACAATATTTAAGGATTTTAAGCACAGACAAACCTAAAGTTACCTTAAATTAATTAAATGCGACAAACTGATTTAGATATACCTAAAGCCAATTATCATTTACAAATTACACTGGACGACAGAAATTTTGTTAAATGGATATCATGAACTGTTTTTTATGTGTTTTGGTACGCTGAAAACGAATATAACCTCCAAATTTGCACAACGGGCTTAGTTTTTTTTTGTTGTAATTTTACATATTTCATAAACTAACAATATAATTCACAGAGAGTAAAATGTCTTGTTTTGTTTAACTCTATTTTCTTGCGATTTTATGAAAAAAAAGGTGATCGCCAGCAATATAAAATTTATAATAAGTAGGAGCCAAAAAAATAGATAAAATAAACGCCAAACATGATAAAACATGTTTAGCGAACTCGATAAAAATAAACCTCGGTCCGACGTTTTTCATGAGTCATTTGCCTTCAGTTTGTATCTGGACGTTGAATGTGAAGTGTGTGATATTAATATATTGTTGATTTTATTATATATAAAGACGTGATAACGGAAAATATAGACAAGTTATATAAAATATTATATATATATATATATATATATATATAATATATATATATAATATATATATTAATATATATATATATATATAATATATATATATATAATATACGTGTAGAATTGTTTAATTTCACTTACAGATCAGATACCTTAATTAAAATGCCACGAAATTGTAAAAATGATCCAAACAAATTTTGTTACATTTGTGGTGAGGTAACGTTGAAGTCCCAAATGAGGAATATTACTCCCTTAATAAAAAAAAGCATATAAACTTTATTTTGAAATTAAGCTTGGTGATCAAGATAAATCTTGGGCACCTCATATTTGCTGTGCGTCTTGTGTAACATTACTTAGTGGTTGGCTTAACGGACAGTCCAGACATATGCCATTTGCAATTCCAATGGTATGGAGGGAACCAAAGGATCACGCAATGGACTGTTATTTTTGCATTACAAAAATTGCTGGAATAACAATCAAGACCAAGAAGACCATTAAATATCCAAACCTACCTTCGGCTATTAGGCCTGTTCCTCACAGCGAAGAGCTTCCTATCCCTGCACCACCTGAAAATGTGAATCTCCTGTCAGAAAACTCCGACGAAGAAGATTTACAATTACGTCCAGAAAATGACGACTTTGAAGACCTTGATTATGATGGAATGTCAACAGAACCTCATAGAATTAATCAGCATGAACTCAATGATCTAGTTCGCGATCTATCATTGTCAAAGAAACAGGCAGAACTATTGGCATCTAGATTAAAGGGTTGGAATCTCCTTGAGAAGGGAACTACAATTTCCTCTTATCGGCGACGCGAAGAAGAATTCCGACGCTTTTTCTCGGTAGACGGCAATTTAGTGTATTGTACTGATGTTGATTCATTAATGAGAGAATTAGGAGACTGTCATGATCCTAAGGAATGGAGATTGTTTATAGATTCTTCTAAACTCAGTTTAAAAGCAGTGCTTCTTCATAATGGAAATGTGAAACCTTTGACTCCTATTGCCTATGGAGCCCATATGAAAGAGACCTACGACAACATGAAAATTTTGTTATCGAAAATACGATACGAACAGCATTCTTGGAATATATGCGGCGATTTAAAAGTTATAGCACTTTTGTTAGGTCTCCAACAAGGATATACTAAATTTTGTTGTTTCCTATGCGAGTGGGATAGCAGAGATCGCAAAAATCATTTTGTCAAGAAGCAATGGCCTAAAAGAAATCTAATACCTGGAAATAAAAATGTAATTTTTCAACCACTTGTGAAACCTGAACTCGTATATCTTCCTCCTTTGCACATCAAACTCGGGTTAATGAAAAATTTTGTAAAAGCGATGGATAAAAGTGGTCCAGGGTTCCTATACGTAAATAAGAAATTCCCTAGGATCAGTGAGGCTAAAATTAAAGAGGGTATATTTGTAGGCCCACAAATAAGGGAGCTAATGAAGGACCATCACTTTGATGAAAGCTTGAATAATATTGAAAAACCTGCATGGAGATCCTTTAAAAAGGTCATAACTGGGTTTCTAGGCAATATTAAGGCCGACAACTATGAAGAACTAGTTTCCGAACTCCTTCGAAATTATAAAGCAATGGGATGTAACATGTCCCTAAAAATACATTTCCTTCATTCACACTTGGACTTTTTTCCTAACTGCAATCTAGGCGCTATAAGCGATGAGCATGGTGAGCGATTCCACCAAGATATTTCAACTATCGAAAAACGTTATCAGGGAAATTGGAATCCAAATATGCTTGCAGACTATTGTTGGGGACTTAAAAGGGATGTTCCTCAAGCAAACTACAGTAGAAAATCTTCAAAATCTACATTTTAAATTGCAGAAGTATATAGGTGAGTAAATTAACTAAAGCTTATCATTTTATAACAATATTAAATTTTTAATTTCGTATTATAAAAAAAACCCTGCCCGTTACAACAAAATGGTATTCAAATTCGGAATCAGCGCACAAAACCCCATAAGAAACCCCCATTTTTACTCATTTAACAGACAAAAAGTCAAATTTTGTCTTCCAGTGTTATCCATGCCCTTTTATACACAAGACAGATATATGTGTATAAAGGTCAGAGTACATGCAAGGGTAATAAATTACTTCCACAGGACACTCATCAAAAGCATTCTGTGCGCTTTAGCAGAATATACAAATATGCAACTGATCACACCGATCTAGCCTAGATTCAAACAAGAGTAAGCTGGACATTTATTCATGAAGTGACTAGTCCCACTACAAAATTTGCACGGTACAGTATAGCAAAATGCTATATTTTTAAAAGAAACATTAGTTTGCAGACTTTTGGGAAGCTGTAAAGTTTTAAAGGGTAGCTTTTGGATGTTAGTGCATGAAAACTCGTCATTAACATTTCCGTCATTTTAACTATCATAAATAGCCCTATTATTGTTAAATTTATTGTACCCATAATTATTACTAGAGTTATTATTACAATAGTTATTCTTATGTCTACCAAATTTAACATTCCTAGAGTTATTATTATCATGCTTAGGTTGAGGTTGGGATCTTTGCGTCAGCTCTAAGCATTTAAGCATTGCTGAAGCATTTTCAAACACATCTATAAAATTAGAGTAATTGGTAAGCGTTTAATTAATTGAAGAATCCTTAAATATGGGAGGCTACTTATAAATTATGATCGAATTGATCATTTGGAAACCTGCAGTATCAGGCGCGAGAAAATTTAACCCATATGATTTAAGGCATAAACTAACCGTTCTTAACGTATATTTGTACCAATTTTGCCCCACATTTTCACTTTTGATTGATAAGGATTTTCAATTAAATTATGAATTAAATTAATAGATTAAATCTTACAAATTGGCTTACTCTTGGTTTAAAGAGTCCAATTACTATTTTTTTTTTATCTGAACGCCTTATTAGGCATTGATTTAACAGAGTATTTCCCTCAACTAGAATTGATTAAGTGCCCGAGTGGATATGCTTTTAAATTAGGAGATGGTTCCATCATTCCATTTGGAAATATTTCTAATTTCATTTATCATAATCAGGTTAAATTTTAAAGTCAACCTTCACTTGTTCAAATCCAAAATCAAAATTTTCAAAACCAAAATCAAAATTTTAAAGATCAAAATCAAATACAGGTAAACCAGAATTTGGTTAATGCTGGCTTGAATCCCACATATTCTTATTTTAGCCCTTTAAGTCATATTCTAGCTAATTCTGAAGTAGATCAAGGTTTAGAAAATATATTCAAACTGGAATCCTTAGGCATTGAAGGTATGAATAATAAATTTGAATTTGACTTGAAACAGATTAAAAAATTTGAAGGTGGTATAGAGTCCAAAGGTGGAAAATATCATATAGATCTTCCGTTGATTGAAAATAAACTTCCTTTGTTGCCATTCAATCATAAATTTGCTCTTTCAGTGCTTAATAGAGTTAATGAAAATTTAATAAAAAAAATAATTTGGTTAAAGCCTATGATGATGTGTTTCAGCAACAGTTAGCTGGTGGCATTATTGAAGAGTTCAGAGTATTACCCTCTGAATATAAAACTGCATTTGAATTCCTCAAAGACCTGTAATCAAAACTGATGAACAAGTTTCGACAAAAGTCTGGCCTGTGTTCACCTCTTCCCTCAAAACTAACTCTATTCCATCTCAAAATGAAGCAGTTTAAACTGATCCTGATCTTATGTCTTCCTTATTAGGACATTTGTTCTGGTTCAGATCGAATCAGCTTGTTATGTTATCAGATATAAACCAGGCCTTTCTTCAAATTAGATTAAAATATATTGAAGACCGCAAATGCTTTTGTTTTGTTTTTCTTTCTGGAAAAGTAATGGCGAGTTGAAATCTTATAGGTACTCTACCACTGATTTTGGTTTTACATCCCTCCAATTCATTTTCGACTATATCATCGAGCATCATGCTCAGTCATAGAGTGATTATGAATGTTTTCAGATTCTATCAAATAATTTTTTCGTAAACAATTTATTTATTAGTGCTACTGATCCACAACATTTAAAAGAACTTTATCAAGAATCCAACAAAAGAATTGTATATGGTGGGTTCCATCTCAAAAGTTGAAACTCAAATAATGATCAGTTAAGAGTTGTTATGGAAGAAGAGGGTAGAATAGTTCAGCATGAGAAATCAGAAGATAAGGTTCTGAGCTATCATTATAATTCTTATACAAATATAGAAAACCTTTCAAGATTTTCAATTAATGACCATACCAAAAGATTGTTGCTATCAGCTTTGCTGCTTTTCCAAGGTACTTGACCCTTGAATATGTTTTTACCAGTAAGTTTAAGAGGTCGGTTGTTGATTAGGAAATTATATCAATTGTGCCTTAGTTGGGATTAAAAGGTCACTTCTGATGTTTTAGTCCTCTCTTTGTTCAGAATTAAATGAACTCTAAAATATTGAAATTGAAAGGTGTGTTTTATCACCATCACCAACAAACTCTTTATTTATATTTTGTCCGGAAGAGCAAAAAATAAAAACATTTTTGTAAACAATGGGCTCAAAGAAATTTATCAAATCAATAAACAAGTTGAACAAGAGTACAGTGTATCCAGTCTTGTGCCTATATCAATACTGCTGAAAACCCAGCAGAACTGATTACCAGAGGTGTTACAATATATACATTCATTTCAAAACTGCCGTTATGGCTTAAAGATCGTACTTGGATGTTTCTAGATCAAACTTAATGGTCTATTAGTAAACTTAAATGTTTGTCTGAGGCCAATAAGGAAAGGACTTTGCAATGTTACACATCTGTTAATGTTATTCAGTCCTCGTTATCCTTAAAAGATTATTCCAGTGTGCATAAACTTTACAGGATATCTTCAAAAATTTTCAAATTCATTAGCAGGCTTGGTGAAAATTGTGATGAAAGGGCCCAACTCTATTGGTTGGAGCAAATGCAGCAGCATCGTTTCTCAAAATAAATAGTATTTCTCAAAAATCCTGAAAAGAAGGAAATCCCGATGATAGTTAATCAATTTAATTTATTTATTGATAATAATAATGGACTCCTCCGATCCAAAGGGAGAATGGCCAAAGCACTTTTGTATAACTATGATGTGCTAAATCCAATTCTTCTTGACATGATCATCACCTCACTAGATTGATAATCAGATATTTTCATTCAAGGTGTCAACACTTGGGTGTTCAAGCCACTATCAATTTCACCAGATCTCATGGCTACTGGATTACCAAAGCAGGCAAGCTGTAAAAAATGTTTTGTCAGAGTGCATCATTTGCAAGACTCTTAATAGTATTCCTTTAAAATATCCAAAAATGACTAATCTTCCACATCGTAGAGTTAATTTCGTGCTTTCTTTAGATCATGTTGGTGTAAATTTTACAGGACATCTCTTCGTAGAGGATGCTAATAAGAAAATTAAAAAATGCGTCTACTAATTTACGCCTGCCTTAATAGCAGAGCTATTTATGTTGATGTTCTTCCAGATATAGTCGATTAATCTTTCTTACTTTTCTTCCAACGTTTCACAAATATCTATGACATACCTTCCAGTCTGTAGTCTACTCAGACTATTCCAGAACCTTCAATCAAGGTGGAGATATACTGTTAGAATCCTCATCTTCAGATATGTTCTCTGAACATTTCCGTATCAACAATATCAAATATTACAAGATTCCACTCTATTCCAGTTGGATTTGATTACTTTAGGAGAATGCTGCGAACAGTTAAGGGATGTCTTTATAAAGCTATAGGTAAAGCAGCCTTAACTTAATATCAGCTGCTAACAGCTATTTCAATTTTTCAAATATTACTAATGTTATTAATTCAAGATCTTTAACTTATAGGTCACCACAAAACGAATTGGAAATTATTGCTCCAAACTCCTTTTTAAAGTCTTATGGGAATTCAAACCTCATATTCAACGAAGTTTTCACCACCACCATGTGGAAACAGCTTCCTCCTTCACAATAAGACTTTGCTCTAACTACTCAAAGAAAAGTTTTAGAAACTTTCAGGCAATTCTGGTATGAGTCTTATGACTCTTATCAGATAATTTGCGCCAGGCAAATAAAAATCTCTATCAGTAGAAGTGAACCAACAGAATTAAGATTGGAGATATCGTCCTGATTCTGAAACTTAACAAGCCTAGACCCTTCAGGCTTTTTGTCATAGATCTGGATGTCATTGGTGGTCATGACAAGATCAGGAGTGTGTTGTTAAAAAGGGGAGATGGACAAGCCTGTCATCATTGAATTTTTCATCTCTACCCATTGGAGTTATCTATAACTTACTTTGTCTCCAGTGGAGAAGCTAATGCTCAAATTAGCAGTGACTTTTCTATTCTAGACAATCAAAACAATGATAATTCGAATCAAGTTGATCCCTCAAATTCATACTCAGTTTTCAAGGTAATAGTAATTGTACTATTGCAGATGTTCAACCTTCAGCTTCAGATATAAATTTACATCAATATAATTCTAAACATAATCAAAATTCCCAGCTAAATTCAGTCAAAGTAATACCACTTTGACAGGCTGCTGTCAAGTGTCAAAAATTGCTTCACGGGAATTTATCTTATTTGTAAATTTTTTTAATTCTCATAATTACAATGATATTCATTGCATTTCTTCAGTGGGAGATATAGAAGCTCTTATATTCTTACACATATATTTTTTTCTATTTACTCATTCATTTAATATTTAGTTTTAAGTTTTTTCAAATTCAATATTTTAGTTTTTTTTTCTTCATTTTGGTGGCTAGCATTTCTTAGAGTAAGACACATTTTTTCTCATTGTTAAAATATCACTAAGTTATCCTTTCCACGTGCTTACTTTTAAATCAAGCTCTAGCTGTGCTCACGTGTTTCAAATGTCAAAGAGTTTCAATAATCAAAAAAATCAAATTCAAAGGTAAAAAGAAGGTAATTGCTTCTTCATCACTATATCAATCTTTTACTATCCTTTAAAATCCTCTAACTATTTTCAATACGCCCTAAATTAAGTTTTAGTAAGTATTATATGCCTAACTACTTACCAGAGAATGCTAGAAGACTTAATGTAAGAAGCCAATATCAATTTACTAATTTAAGTCATTATATTTTCCAATTTTGTGATGACCACAGATCCCGTCGTACGACGTACTGCATCACAGAGACGACGGAGAGCGTCACGATAGTATTCTTTAGTTACTGTTTGTCCTTCAGGCGTTTATTCGTAAAGCGAAGAAAACAATCAGCACTACCTTGATTTTGCTCCTTATCTGTATTGCTTTCTTGGATCCCGGCGAGGTTAAATCGTTCCACTGTGATGACTTGACTTTGGTTTGTGGGTTACCCATAAACTCAGGTTTCATCTCCAGTTATTACAGTATTGAGGAACTCTTCATCCCTATTTACTGCTTCCAGCATGTTTTGTGCGACGTCAAGTCTGGCTTCCCTTTGTTCCTGCGAAAGCAGTTTTGTCCCAAATTTGGTTGTCACCTTGCGCAATCTAATGAATATATATATATATATATATAATATATATAATGTATCATTGCTGTCTCACATCTATGTGAAATATATATATATATATATATATACTATATATATATATATATATATATAATAATATAATATAACTATCACCTGACTCAGTTACTATATATATATATGTTCATTGCTGTTCACATCTATGTGAAGTACAACACATTAGAAACTTTATGGTACAACGAATTCAATTAGGTACTATTTTAGATTGTCAATGCAGACTACTATTGTGATAAAAAAAAATTAGGAAAGATTTTCCCAGACACAAACAAAATGGACAAAACTCAAACGAATGAGCGAAACAAGGTTGGTGGAAAGTTGCGATAGATTTTTACGATCTAGAGAAATTTTATAGCATTGTTGAAGCTTTATAGGAGCTTGAATGGATCAAGATATTACACCTTCTTTTAAAAATTCAGATTTTATGATATATGTGATCAAAAGCAAATTGATTATGAGTTTATTTATGACTTCAACTATATTCTCCTTCGTTCTTCCATTATGTGCTACATTCCAGTCTCCATGATTAGTGATAGCAACTGAGGGTGGGGAGGGTGGTTTGATTTACTGATTTACTGATTTACTGCTTTAGGGTATGTAAAAGTACAAGTTTTTTAAGTTATAAACATGAAAAGAATGCTCTTAATCTTATTGAAAATGTGATGTTTGTTTTGAAAGATTTTCAAGCAAACATCGGTGAAACATTTTCAAACATTTTGGAAGTTGCAACAGAAATTTTGCTCTCTGTTGATAAAGAACTGAAAATGCCTCATGTGAGAAATAATGGAAATTGAAAAGACAGGCAATTATAATTTCTTTTCTTCATGATTTTTCAAACCAGTTAGAGAGCAAGTTCGAGAGCCATATATTCATACTTACTAATCTTTGTAAAGTCACTCTTTCCATGAATATCCATTAAACATTTTAGGAATTTTGTAAATAAATTTGATATGTATAGTCACATTTGAATTGTTAAGAATTTTAGCACTTACCTTTCTCAAAACGTGAACTTCAAAAAGATATTTCTCTACTCTGAAAAAGGTTCAAAACATGGTTTTTCAATTCTGCAAGAAAAGATAGTCTAGCAGAACTCGTTTTAATGATTGCTCATCATAGCTACACAATATAAACTGAAGAAGGTATCAAACTCTTGGCATTCCTGGTCAGTAAGCTTACATACCTTTATATATATAAACCACCTTCAAAATTCAACTGTATTCATCGTTATGAAGGGTGTATTGTTTGGAGAAATACCAAGAAGGTGCTCTATTGTATCTTGAGAATTGTGACATCTGGTGCAAGTGGGGGAGGTGACATAAGCAGCCTAACACGGCTCTTGTATGGTAAAACACATGGCGACCTACTTCAGCTTTGAATTGAAACTATTTTAGTTGCTTAAATTTCGTCTTTCACTTGGAAAATATATGAACATTTAGAAGACAACATGAATTCTTTTTTCAAAAAATCAAAGAAAAATCTGCGGTGACTGCATAAACAGTTGCAAATTCTGTTGATCTTCTTGTGTTGATTTTCCAGAAAGTGATTAGAAAGTGTTGAAAGAATGCTCCTCTTGATAGAGGAAAATAGGATTCTTCAGCGAAATTAGATGGTGCTGGTACGACCAAAATCTTATTTTGACTTTAGTAATATTGTTGTATTGGAAGTGATAGCAGATATGGCCATTTAAAAGTTGATAATTA
>JABUQX010011273.1:0-5000 GCA_015478945.1 Trachelipus rathkii | reverse complement strand
AAGGACAATAAAGGTTTATTACCAAAACTTGAATTAAAAATAAGCCTAAGGATATTGTTCATTTCCTGTCCACCATTTTACAAAAATTAATAAACCGCGCGTAGTTGTGATGTATGTGAGATATTTTTATTTTGCTTACTTTTCTTGATAGAAAACCCTTGCGTTTATTATAGGAAAAAAAATTTAACTATTGTCACCCCCCCCCCCCCCCCCCCCCCCTTTCCCCCCCCCTCATTGATAGACAACTCATTTGCAACCGTATATACATAATAGTATATGTTATATATATATATATATATATAATATATATATATATATATATAAATATATATAATATATAAATATCATATATAGCTATATATAGCTAATTATATATCTATAATATATATAATACTATATATATATTATCGATACTACTATACTAGTAAGTAGTATACACTATTACTAACCTATATTATTATATACGTTATATATTAATATATTATATAAAGTATACACGATATTACATATAATTATATACCATATACCAATACATATTACTATAATATATATATAATATACGCTACATATAATATATATATAGTATACTATTAGTTATATATATATAATATATTAAATATATACTATATATTAAACCGGTATAATATGTACTATATACTATATTATGATATAATATATAAATATATATATATATATTAGTAAATATTATTATACTATATTTATATATATTTATCTATCTTTATATATAATAATATATAGTATAATATAATACATGCATAATATATTATATATATACTATATATAGTACTATAATATATATATTATATATTTAAGCAAATATTAACAGCACTAACTATATACTATACGTATATATATATATATATATATATTAATATATATATTATATATATATATTAACATATATATATATTATATACAATATATATATATATATCATCATTATGAGTGCTAGATGTCACTCTTTTCGCATCCGCTAATCTCGGATGTTTTGTTTCTAACACCCGCGGATGCGGGATGCCGTGATGCAGATGCTTGACTACTAGCATATTAAATATATATATATAGTATATAAAATATTATATATAATATATAGTACATAATAATATATATTTTATAACTATATTATATATACTATATATATAATATATATAGTTATATAATATATATATATATTATATATAGCTTATATCAATTATACTATATATATATATATATTATATATTATAGTTAGTATGGCATATATATATATACCTTTATATAAATATTATATAATTATATATATAATACTATATAGTAGTACGCATCATACTATACCTATAGAGTACTATATATATATATATCATAAATTCTATTTATATATATAATACTATTATATATATATTTACTATATATATAACCATTACTATATATATTAATACTTAGTATTATAATATATACATATATATCACTCAACCTTACTATATATAGTAATAGTTATATATATATCATATATACTATAATATATATATAATATATTATAGACTATACATATATATATATATAATATATATATAATATAATATCTATATATAGTATATATATATATATTACTATAGTATACTAATACTATAATATATATTATATATATATATACATAATATAATATACGTAATCTAATATATATATACTATATTATACTCTATATATAATAAGTATATATGTATATTAATATATATGTATGATATATAGTAATAATATACACGTTATATATACTATATATATATTACTACTATATATTATAATATATTATTAATATATATATATATAATATATATAACTATATTAATATATATATATATTAATATATATTATATATAATATATAATATATATATATATATATTGTATATTTAAATATATATACTAGTATACATATTTTTGTATATAAAGTTATCAATAATATACAATATTATATATATCATATATATTATATATACTACTATATATTATATATATGATATCATGATATATATATACGTATATTATAATAAAACCTACTATATATATGCTAAGGGCGTCACGGTTGGGGCGGGTTTTTCGGTCAGAACCCTCCCGAAAAATTTAAGACGTGCTAACGGTGGAGTCTTGCAATCCTGTAAGGATTACAAATGCTAAATTCCTTTACCTTGAAAGTCAGTTTAATTGGTAACACTTTTTGTTCCTTTACAAAGCTTCTTTCATTCCACTCTTAAGGGAGTATCTAAAATAGTTCAAAAAAGTCGATGTGGATTTAGATAGCCAAGGCATTGACCATCATCTTAAATCTTATAGCGTTATGAATAAATTGCGTATCAATTTCAGGAAGTTTGTTGAGTTAACAATCACCTTGAAGAAGTTACTGCGCCCTTGCTTAGATAATTTAATATGTACTGCGATCCCCCGAAGTGCTTCTCGAAAAATGAAAGTATCCGGTTTAAATAACATTGAACCTAATATTGTTTTTGAGAATGAGTGAGAAGTCAAGAGTGTGTAGTAAAATATTATAGAATTAGTAAAAGTGATTTCAAAAAACATAAGGACTTATTGTTCGTTCTTCAGAAATTTTATATCACGATATTGTGCTGATAAGTCACGATATTGAACTCCAAATCTGTTGCAGAATTTTATGAAAAGTTTCTCCTAGTCAGAAAAACTCTGGAAACGAATAATTGTCGAGACAGGAAATGGCGATGACAAAAAGTTGTCTACTGCAAGGACCTTGCACTGCAAAACATTAGTCCTAGTTGTCAATAATTACTATCCTTCCCAAGATAAACTGGAGCTACTACAAATAATAGCAACTCTCCCTGTTTCACATCTCTCAATACCTGAAGATCATTTCAACATTTAGGAGCGTTTAAAACTTCTAAGGAAACTCATGCGGACACAGATCGTTTTATATGCTTACTACTCACAGGGAAAATCGAAGTAATCCCGATCGCCCGTAATCTACACTTTTGCAAAAAGTCCCAGGAGAGAAATTTTGTACTATAATAGAATTATGCTCATTATTATTTCAAAATATTATTATATATATACTATAAATTATATATATATATATATATATATATATATATACATAACATATATATATAATTATAATATATATATATAGTAAATAATTATATATGAGACTTTTTATCCTAGTGACTCGAAAATTTATTTGTCCACCGCCTATGTCACTGTTATGTAATTGTATGGTATATATATATATTATTATATATATATAATATATATTATATAATATACCATATATGACTATATTAATATAACTTATACTATAAATATATAATACTATTAGATACTAAATATATATACTACAATATATATATTAATATATATATTTGTGTAGCTATATGTATTATATACTATATAATATATTATATATATATATAATATATATATATATATATATATAATATATATATATAATAATTTATATATATAAATACATCATATATATTATACTATATATAACCTACTTTTCAACAGTGCTTTATCCCCATCAGAGGGTAACATGGGGTCTATAGAAAATCAAACTTTAAGGCGCTACCCAACAGCACCCACCCAACATTTCGCAGTACGAAAATTCTAATTCCTTGCCCCCCAGGTATAAAACCTTCACGCAACTGCTTACGCTAGGATTTGCACCAGCGTCCTCTCGAATTTTCAGTCGCGACTCGCCCTGCTGCGCCACGACACCAAGATATACCTAAATATATATAATATATATATATTATATATTAATATATATATATAAGTACATATATATAATATATACCTATATATACCGATATAATATTAATCATATACTATTTACCACCATATATATATATATATACCTATATAATATATATAATTAAATTAATTATATATTAATATTATTATATATATACTCATATAAAAAAAAAATTCTTATATATTAATATATATTATAGCGACAATAGTGAGTATATATATATTATATATACCTACTATATATCATATATATATATCTACTAATAAATACTATTATAGAGTTTTAGTCCACCAATTCCATTAATTATTTAGTTACCAGCGTGCGCGGCGGGGATCCCAACTCAAATAGCATCCACTAAAACCTGCTTTCCCCAACCATCCGACCTCTAAGAAAGAATTAATCCGGTACTTTAGTGTTTACTATGGATTACATACTTTGCACTGAGTACGAAATCAAAATTAATAGGCAAAGTTGTGTCGAGACAGACATCCAATTCACCTGAGAGTGATTGTAACTGCTACTTTCATCATATATAGTACCAGCATGCTTAAATACCCTCTCACCTTGGAACACTCAGGAGGACCAGGCCTCAAGTATTTCTTGCAACTCTACTTAGCCGTGACTGGGTAGAAACGTTTTTGCTAAACAACTCCGCCACTATAGAGCATAGTCATTTGATTTGATGGTCTAGGCGTTTTTCTTGGTTATAGTTGCTAGACATTGCATCAGGAGTATATGCGTGTGTGTTCTTCATACACTGGATATGATAAAAATATCTTCCAGTGAATCTGTGTATTGATTACTTGTAGAAGGCTATTGGTCTGATTATATTTTGTATTTTTCCTTTTACATGCAGTTCAATTACTAGACTGATCGGATGAAGTTTTCAACCTGCAAGCGCACAAAGTGAGAATTTAACTTGTTCCAATATTGTGCTACAAAAAAAACTTGCCCTTCTATAACGAGATCTAAGTAGACTTTCAATGTAATGCATGTCACTAACTTTCCACCAGAACCAAAGGCACTTTTTCAAGCTCTATGTTTTACTTACACCTTCATCTTTTAAACCGTCATCATATTTCACTTTGAGACTGGTTTCAAAATGCTTTCCTAAGCGTTTGAGATTAGTATGGCATTAACATCGTAGACGCACCAGTCTGTAGAGTCGCTGATTGTTCCTTTGGCATCCCTGTAATCTCATGTGACTCTGGCTTGACTCAACA
>JABUQX010011272.1:22500-27163 GCA_015478945.1 Trachelipus rathkii | reverse complement strand
ATTTGTTTTGCTTTTCCTCTTCCTGATGTCCCCTCAAACCTTTGCTCTTTCTTCGTGTTCAAAACTTTTACTCCGATGGCATTATTAGAATCAACAATAAATATATATATATATATATATATATATATATATATATATATATATATATATATATATATATATAGTTATTATATATATATATATATATATATATATATATATATATATATATATATATATATATAAATATATATATATATAGTATATATATATATATATATATATATATATATATATATATATATATATATATATATATATATATATAGTTATATATATATATATATATATATATATATATATATATATATATATATATAAATATATATATATATATATATATATATATATATATATATATATATATATATATATATATATATATATATATATATATATATATATATATATATATATATATATATATATATATATATATATTACCACCAATTGGGCATATATGGAGTGTTATGGTACATTCCAAGGCACTTCAGTGTCAATTAGTGTTCTCCCCTTGAGCTCGTCGTTTTTACATTCTTATTACACTGAAGTAGGCTCTCCTTTACCACACATCATAAAGCACTATTGCTGACAACACTTTTCTTTTTAAAAAAAATAAAAAATGATAACCCACACGATTAGTCTGGGAAAAGCTTGGAGGGGCCACCTCGAAAACCCTATTCCAACTTGGGAATTGGTGCCCTCTGGTGGTGGTGGGGTTGGTGCTGTTTTGGAAGTGGCGGCCAAGTTCTGATGCAAGGTCTTCTTTCTTCATAAATTTCTGCAACCTTTGCAGTTTTAAATATTAATTTCAACTTTGTTGAACATCACCTCTCCTCATCTAAACCTCTTCTCTTTTTCTTAACTGAAACTCAGATGCTTGAGCGTTCTGATAGAAAACCCTATTCTTTTCCCTGCTGCTGTTTCTATCCTTAATTTTTGGCCAAAGGTGGTTGTTGTGATTATGTTCGTATGTTCGCAATGTTGTTGTTTGTTCTCATGCCTTTGATTTGGAATCTTCCGAATTTCCTGCCTTACGACTCAAGATTTCCTGCTAATCTCTTACTAAATTCACTTGTCCTCTATATATATCTCCTAACTCAACTGACATCCTAAATTCTTCGACTAATTAAACTTTAAATTAAAACACATATTCAATTCTTCACCTCTTTCTGAAATCATAATAACGTGCTCTTATTTATCCTGTGCCGAAAAACAGGGAACGCTCTTACTATTGTCCCATCGCTTTAACTTCTGTTCTTTTTAAAGATTTTGAATCTTTCCTTAACAGGAATGTTTTGAAACATCTCAATTCTTCAAATATTTTCTCTGATCGTTAGTATGGCTTTCGAAAGATCTTCTTTCTGATTCTTGAATTTATGTTGTTCGGCATTTCAGTGAACCTGTGCTTTGACACTGAAAATATCGAAAGGTTTCGATAGAGTCTGGCACAAATCTTTGATTTTTAAGCTTCCATCCTTCGATATCTACCCTTCTCACTGTGACTATTTCTCTGATTACCATTCCTGTCGCTTTAGGGCAGCTGTTGTAGATTGCCACCGTTCATCCTTTAAATCTATAAATGGTGGTATTCATTCCCCAATTTCTACTTTCATTAATGACCTTCACTCTATTACTTCATCCCTCCAATGCCGAAGACTCTATCTTCCATTACTCCTTTAATTTTGATAGATGTCTCTTCCAACAATAATTTGAACTCGCTAGGAGGGAGGTCTTGGAGTAACTAATCTCTGATCTTTCTCGAATTTCTAATTAGGGCATTGAGAACAAAGTAATTTTCAATGTCTCAAAAACTCAGTTCCTCTATCTTTCTACTCGACATAATCTTCCACACAACTATATCAATTTTCTTCGAAAGCACACAAATCAAACCTTAATATTCGAGGGGTTTCTTTTTCGTTTGACCGTATTTGGAAGGATCACATTACTTCTCTTTCTAAATATGCTTCTAAAAGATTGGGTGTTCTGAGACGCCTTCAGAATTTCTCTCCGAAACCCCAGTTGCTTTCTCTTTATAGGGGTGTCGTTCACCCCCTGTATGGAGTATGCTACTGTATGCCTCCCACATCTAGCGTGGCTCCACTCACACAGCTCTTCTTGAAAAGAGAGAGAGAGAGAGACGAGAGAGAGACGAGGAGAGGAGAGGAGACGAAGAGAGAGAGAGAGAGAGAGAGAGAGAAGAGAGAGAGAGAGGGGTAGTCTTATTTCGTCTTATTAACTTTCGTCTTATTATTATTATTTTCGTCTTATTAACTCTCTTCTCTCATTAACTCTCTCT
The DNA here is from genome assembly GCA_015478945.1 of Trachelipus rathkii. NCBI lineage: Eukaryota > Metazoa > Arthropoda > Malacostraca > Isopoda > Trachelipodidae > Trachelipus > Trachelipus rathkii. The sequence goes on along the minus strand of JABUQX010011272.1, from coordinate 24,825 downwards.
AATCTTTTTCGATCCATCGAATTGTTTCGTCACTCTCTTTACTTTACCGCTATCACAATGGACACTTCTCTTTTGAACTCTTCAATAGCAAACCTTCTACATTGCAGAAGTGTCGTACGGTACGTCTTTCTACAAGTCATCCTCCTCTATCAATTTCTGACCCCAGACTTATCCGCTATGATCAATCCTAAATGCATCCACTGCTATGGTCTGGAATACACTCCCTTCATTCGTTATTTTTCCAACTACCAAACGGCGTAGGATCGGGAACTACACCCTGAATTCATGGATTAGAATTAAGATAAGGTCTTTAGCTTTCATGCCATCCAGAGGATATTTATATATATAATATATATATATAATATATATATATATATAATATATATATATATATATTATTATATAATATACTTTATTATATATATATATATATATATATACAGTTCTTCAGAAAAAGCAACATATATATATATATATATACATATATATATATATATATAAATATATATATATAATATATATATATATATATATATATATATATATATATATATATATATATATATATATAATAATATTAATATTGGAGAGAGAGAGAGAGAGAGAGAGAGAGAGAGAGAGAGAGAGAGAGAGGAGGAGAGAGAGAGAGAGAGAAGTTTTCCCACATTACAGGCTGAGTTGAATAAGACTCTTTTAAACAAATTGTATGCAATTATGTCCCTTAATTGAGATTGGTTGAACTTCCAACATGGAAAAAAATTTGCCAGAAGCAATATTTCAAGCAGAGCAATTAATTATTGATATAATTCTCTGGAATACCAGATGAGTAGAAAGTCAAATTTCAGTTCTTATTACTTCCGTTAAGCACACACACCACACGCATACACACAACACCACAACAAACCACACCTACACACACACACACACACACACATATATATATATATTATATATATATATTATATATATAATATATATATATAATATATATATATATATAATATTATATATATATATATATATATATATATATATATTATATATATATATATATATACATATTATATATATATATATTATATATAATAATATATATATATATATATATTATATATATATTTATATATATATATATATATATATATATATATATATATATATATATTAAATATATATATATAATATATATTATTATATAATATATATATATAATATATATATATATATATATATATATATATAATTATATATATATATATATTGCCCTTTTTAATTATGCAAATCGCTGCGATTTAATGAAACTTATATGAATTGTTTGCAATGAACTGTAATGAAGATAATACTTAATTAAAAGAACACAAGTAATTATACTGATGAAAAGTTATTGAGTCCTTAAATTCCTATCAATAAATCCGACCCCAGCCGATATAAAATGTTTTGAAAAAAGAGCTGTAAAGAAAAAAAAAAAAATTTCTGCCAAAAAAAAAAAAAATCTCAGAAACTACCCTGAAATTTAAAAAAATAATAAAATACTTAAGAATAATGGAAGATAAACAGTTAAATCTTAACTCCCAGATAATACATTTTTATTATTTTTATAGTTTATGGTGTTGAAGAAATATTTAGTATCCTTACCATTCACCATATTATTTCTCAAAATTTTTAAAAATATTTTTCTTTCGTTGCTGCTCATTTCAAACATTTCCGAAAGTTTCAGGAAAATGTTATTAAAATATTAAAATATTTCACAAAATTAAAACCAACATTAATATATAATAATAATATAACGCCCAAGAATGACGGGCCCACTCTAGCTTTCGTCTGTACCTTTCAGACCTTATTCAAGAGAGAGAGAGAGAGAGAGAGAGAGAGAGAGAGAGAGAGAGAGAGAGAGAGAGAGAGAGAGAGCAGAGAGAGAGAGAGTTAGTAGAGAGAAGGAGAGAGAGAGAGAGAGAGAGAGAGAGAGAGAGTCGATTTTATAAAATTTAAGCAAAGAAGTTTTTTTAGTTGGATGTTATTTTTTTGATTTTTCTTGATGAACCCAATGCTATATTTTGAATAAAGTCTATTTTAAACGCACCGTCCTGTTTGCTAAAGTTCCCTGAATTTTTTATAACATAAGATTCAATAATTTTTCTTTTATTGATTTGTGGAGCAGAGAAAATTGATTGCATATTTTGGATATATATTGTATGATTCCAGGTTGATCTATGTGTTACCAACGCTGAATTGGTTTTATCAATTTGCAAATCCTGCTTATGTTGTTATCGACGTCTTTCAAAATCATTTGTCTCGCCATAGTATTAATCAGAGCAGTGTAAGCAA
>JABUQX010011272.1:15000-17500 GCA_015478945.1 Trachelipus rathkii | reverse complement strand
TATTTTTACTAAGTGTATATCATATTTATAATAAATAATTACATTGAGGAATAATTATTAATTTCACTAGAATAGATAATAATAATTCACTAGATTTATAGTAGATCACGTGAAGCAAAACGAAAGAGCGCCCGCAAGCGCGGAACCCGGTGCGCGAACCGACGCATGAACCGCCGGCGTAATATACTGTTGTGCTAAGTAAATCTGTGTGGAGTGTAAGTAAACTGTGTGTGTAAAGTAACATCTGTGTGATGTAAGTAAATCCTGGTGTTGTGAGTGTAGTAAATCTGTTGAGTGTTAAGTTAAATTGTGTGTGAGTGTAAGTAAATCCGTGTTTGTGAGTGTAAGTAAATCTGCGTGTGCAAGTAAATCTGTGTGTGAGTGCTAAGATAAATCTGTGTGGAGTGTGTGTGTGTGTGTGTAGTTTGTAAAGTAAGTGTCTATGGGCTAAATGTAAGTTCATAGTGAATGTATGTAATAAGTGTCATATGAATGTGTGTATAAGTGTAAGTGTTTGTGTGTGTGTGTGTGTGACCGCTTGTGTATAAGTGTAAATGTAAGTGTCTAGGGGTAAATGTAAGTGTCATAGTGAAATGTGTGTATAAGTGTCATAGTGAATGTGTGTATAAGTGTAAGTGTGTGTGTGTGTGTGTGTGTGTGTGTGTGTGTGTGTATGTGTGTTCTAAATAATAATAACAATAGGCATGAAGTAAATAACACTAAGTATAATAATAAAAATAAAATAAAATAATAAAAATAATAAAAATAATAATAAAAATAAATAAAAATAAAAATAAAATAATAAAAATAATAAAAATAATAATAAAAAACATAATGTTAATAAACATATGAGTTAAAGCAGTAAAACATATGAGTTAAAGCAGTAAAAACATATGAGTTAATATAAGCTAAAGCAGTAAAACATGAGTTAAAGAAGTAAAACATGAGCTAAAGCAGTTTAAAGCAGTAAAACAAAAGCATACTAATCCCTTAGGTGTTAGGTAACACCTCTATTGATTTACTGATTTACTGCTTTAAGGTATGTTTTACTGCTTTAACTCATATGTTTTAATGCAGTATATGAGTTAAAGCAGTAAAACATGAGTTAAAGCAGTAAAACAGTAAAACAAAAGCATACTAATTCCCTTGTTGCTATGTAACACCTCTATTGATTTACTGAATTTACTGCTTTAGGGTTTGTAATGTTAATAAATATATGAGTTAAGCAGTAAAACATATGAGTTAAAGCCGTAAAAAAAACATGTTAAACAGTAAAGCAGTAAAACAAAAAGCATACTAATCCCTTAGGTGTAGGTAACACCTTCTATTGATTTACTGATTTACTGCTTTAAGGTATGTAAAGTTAATGTTTTTAATAAAATTTCGTACAGTGTAGTAAAATAAAATGTTTATATATCAGGCACTCTGTGGTTTTTTTTTCTTACATACAATTTTTAAAAATTTAATAAATAAAAAATTAAGTTAAAAATATAAAAGAATGTCTGTAATGAGTTACAGTTTTAAGGTTCGCGAAAAATGTTTTTTAATAAAAATAGTATAAATATAAAATAAAAATAAGTGTCTCTTAGTATATATATATATATATATATATATTTCATTTCATTCTCACCACGCCTGCGGGCGCACGCGGCGGGCTGGTACGCGGAAATATGGCGCCTGCGGGCGCAACGCGGCGGCGCGACCGCGGCCGGACGGGGACGCGACGGGCAGCGCACCTGCCGGGCTGCGCGGTTTGACTGTCTTTTGCGCGCGAGGGGCGCAATGCTGCGCCTTGGGTGTATCCAATTATGACCTAGAGGAAAAAGACATCAATATTTAGCTCTGTTCTATGATGGTAGGTTTAAGAAAAGGTTAGAAAAGGTAGAAAATGCTAACTCCATAGTAGGAAAACATCCTAGCAACTTATAATATACACCAATCGAAGGTGTCTATGGGTAAGTGTAAGTGCCTATGGGTGAGTGTAAGGTCTATGGGTGAATGTAAGTGTCTATGGACGAGTGTAAGTGCTTATAAGTGTCATAAATGTGTATATAAGTGTCATAGTGAATGTGTGTATAAGTGTCATAGTGTTTGTGTGATAAGTGACATAGTGTGTATAAGTGTAGAAAAAAGACTAACTCATAGTAGGAAGCATCCTAGCAACTGTAATATACACCAATCTTATTCCTCATACCTTATAAACCTAGGGGTAAGACACCCATATTTAGGGCTATTCTAGTTGCTCCAGGGGAGGTAGAAAAGGCTGTGAAAAAAAAGTGGCACTCAGTTGCACTATGTGGCACTCACTTGGCACTATGTGGCACTCACGTGGCACTCATTGGCCTCATTTATCACTCATTGGCACTCATTGGCACTCACCTTGCACTCACCTGGCACTCACCCAGCACTCATCTAATACTCTTAGAACACTAATAGAACATCACTAAATACTTATTACGGTGATTGGGAACCATCAAGTGAGTGTTTGGACACGAGTTGA
>JABUQX010011272.1:0-7500 GCA_015478945.1 Trachelipus rathkii | reverse complement strand
GGTCTTTCTTTTGTATGTTTATCTTTGTATTCGATGTTTCACCTTTTATTGGAATTTGAATTATATGGATGGATGGTAGAGATGTAGGGATGTGTGAATGGGTATTTAGTTTAAATTGTCGTTATTTTTCTATGTTTATATTTTGTACTGTGACTTTTAATATAGATTGTTTAATGTGCTTCTAATTCATCCCTCTTTGTCCTTTATTACTTTTCGATAAGACTGTTTACCAAACTAAAATTAGGAGTGAAAACTCTCCTCAAAAAGTAATGCCAATAAAGAGAAAGCCTTTATACAATTGATAATATACAGAGGTGAAAGTCCTCTCTTGAAAGTAGTTTTTCCGTCGTTGTGTTAATTTAATATTAGGTAGCTGATATCTAAAGACTTTAAGCGGCATCCCGCCGATGAATTCCACAAAGGTGAAAGAAGAACCTATTAGCTTCCTCATCATTATCTGGTTAAGTCGTCGAAGAAAGAATCTTCAGGTAACGAAAGTAAAAACATTCATCGTAGTAAGTTAGATACAGAACCTAAAACAGAATAGTTGAGTAAGAAAGGAGAATTTAAAGTAACAGAGAAAAAACACGAACGAGAAGAAGCAAATAAAGAAAAATTCGATACTTGCGACCCAGCTCAGGATTGAAGTTGGCGTCAATATTACATTTGCGCCCTTGACGCCAGGTGTAGGAATTCACGAAAGAATTGGAGTGCCTTTCGACAGCAGAAATTAATTAGGAGAAATTGGATGCCGCCGAAATGGCAAAATAAAAAGAAAAATACGCAGTCAGAAATTAGAAAGTAGTAGTTTGGAAAAAAAATAGAATAAAAAAACAGTCTTTGAAAAGATATAGAGGTTTAATTTTTAAAGAGGATAATTAGTTGCTAATTAAAGGTTAAACAGTACATTTATATCATAGATCAGGCGTCTAAATTAACTAAACCCCTTTTGCATAAAACCCAAAAAATCAACATTTCCTCATCATTTCAACGTCGAAACAAGTCTCGTCGCCCACAGACAGAAATACAGAAAAAGGCCTCCCCAGGAAAAAAGATTCGGAAAGATAAGTTCCCAAGTATTTCAAAGGAACAGTAATAATTTCAATCTTTTGAAATAAAAAAAAAAAAAAAAATATTATGTTGAGAAAAGAAAAGTAAAAGTAATTAGGTTCAGATAAAAATTTGATAATTAAACATAATTAATTTTACTATTAAACATATTTAATAATAAAAACATAATTAATTCTAATATTTAAATATAATACTTTTAATAGAAAGGGTTTGGTTGCTTTGTTTGTGTGTACAGGGAGCGGAAGCATTTAGAAGTATTAGATAGGCTAATAATCATTTCTATAATACCCCTTTTATTTGACATTCGCTGGCGTGTCGGGAAGGAATAGTATATATATATATATATACATATATATATAATATATATATTATATATATATATATATAATATATATATAATATATATATATATATACCCTAACGCACACGCACGCAGACATATTGTACAGAATTAGATTGTGTGTACCTCTAAAGCGTGAGTGAAGAACGCCACACACACACAAATTCTTCAGTTCGCAGCATACACTAATATACAGACAAAGACTTCCCGTTCAATTGCGCCACTCTGTCTCGAGGAAGCGAAGGCCAACGGCAGGTAAAAAGAAAAAAAAAAAATTCTTTTCCCGACGCACTGCAAGGAGAAGGTAGCATTCATTTTTTTTGTTTGAATATTCATATTCCTAAATGCGAATGCTTATGTGAATTTTTTTTGTTTTGTTTTTAAAATTTAAATTTAACAAAACATCAAACTTAAATTACTTAAACATTCATTGTTGATTAATATTTTTTAATAGTTTCATTTTATTTTAATTATATAAACAAATATATATATATTATAATATATATTATATATATATATATATATATATATAATATATATATATATATATATATATATATATATATATATATATATATATATATATATATATATATATATATATATTAATATATACACGGTATCTGGTAAAATAGGTTTGGTTCAGTGTGCGTAAACGAACGCACATATTAAGCGTACACAAACTAGAGCGAGAGAAGAGACGTGCCGTTTTGACCCAAATTGTTATTGCATTCACCGGAGTCAAGGACAAATGACTTCTCGTTCGCCTCAGCAACATTTCGAAACAGAAAAGTATTTAGAAGCAATTCTTCTTCTCTTATTTTTAGATTTTTCTTTTTTTATCGCAAAATGAGAATTGATTGGAAAAGTTATTGTAATACGTAATTAATTGATTGCAGAAAAGAGACTGCTCTTGCCTAATTATCATTTTAATTAATTTTATCCTTTTTAATTAGTAAAAATAATTAACCATAATTAACCCAAACAACCAATCAATTCCATATTACATTTTGATTTCGGAAATCACATAAAAATAAATATATATATATATATATATATATTATATATATTATAATATATATATATATATATATATATATATATATATATATATAATATATATATATATATATGTGTGGTGTGCTACGACGGCACCATGTGTACTTGCACTGTGTAACACCCCTTGCACGTGTACACTCCATCTAGGTATTTGATATACATCAGATGTATACAGTATTGAAAGTTGCATGTACCGAGAAAGCTCATATGCAGGGTATTGAGAACGTTTAAATTACAGCTGGTTTTTATTTACAAGAGAATAACCTTGAGAGTAGAATAAGATTTTCAATCTCACTTTTTTCTTCTCTTCGTAAATAAAGAAAAATTGTTTTAAAAGGAATATCGCTTAATAGTTGTCGTTATAATTTTTATTATAAACGTAATTTGATTTGAATTTTAATAATAAGCAATCACTATTATATCAAGTAGAATCTGAGCACTTTTTTCATTTTAATTGAAGCGGAATTTTTTTATTATTTTAATTAAGATAATTAAATAAATATATTTGGGGCATTTCAATCGAAATTGATGTTCATATAATTTTGCCCATATAATTCATGATAGACTTTGCTCTCATCAATCTTTATTCCCAATAAAACCATTTTTCTCATTTTTTAACTATCAACAACTCCACTAACCATACTTACTCACCTTATTTTCACTTTTTACTAACGAGTCATATAAGATGGCGAGAACGGAATTGGCAGGTCGAGTCGTGTAGTCCCTCAGCTCCAGAGGAGATGGAGAAGGGAAAAACAGACTTGATGGGGAGTACCACAACAGTCGTGGGTAAACCTTGCCCTACCAAAAGGGAAGACTATCTCGTCACGCCCTGAGAGAGGGGACGCTGATACAATAATCCCGCTTGAAGGAGAAGCTATCTCGACACCGCCCGAAGGAGGGGAAGGAGATACGTTTGTCCGAACTGAAGAGAAAAAAGTGAAAGAAAAGGAAAAGGTAGGAAACAAGGAGACGAAAGATGAAATAAAAAATGAGGAAAAAGCGGTGCAGAGGGAGGAGAGAGAGAAAGAAGAAGGAGGAAACGAGGACACAGCGTCTTGCTCAGAAGGAGCCATTAGCCTCCGTGATGTGTAGAAGCTCTAAGAAGAAAGAAGATAAGTCTGCAGTCGGATTTTAGAGATTGTCAAAAGAGTCGCGGAGAAACGTTCTGTTTGGATTGTGAGCCACTTCAGGGAAACCTTTACCAATATGGTAGAAATGCAAACTTCAAATATAGATCATAATAGAAGCCTATGATGATTTGGATTGAGTATGATAAAGGTGGTTGACGACAATTCCATCACTGTCTTAATCCAAGAATAGAAACGCGTTAAGTAGAGGTACTTACCAAAATAGCTAAGGTTGGTCTCATTAGGAATGCTTTGTTGAGAAGCAAAGAAGATCATTATATGGTAATTACGAAGATAATAGATTACATTGATTCTAAAACCAATAATACTTCCTTAAGAAGAGCAATCTTGAGAAATTTTAATCCAAGTTTGGATACAGGAGTTTTGCTACGAGAAGTTATAGCAATGGAGAGAGCAATTCCCATCCAAACTCTGGTTGAAAGAAAATCCGAGAAGTTGGAGAAGGATATAGAAGATGTGGAAGAGGATTGCAGGATATGAAGGATGTATCAGAGAATGAAGAGATATTCAAGTTATTAGCATAACTGATAAAGAAAGATGAGAAACCGAATACAGGGCGGAGAAGCCAAGCGGTAGAATTAGACCGGAGAGTGCACACCACTAAGCGAAAGGCCGAGAATTTATGTTGAGAAAGTTGTCTCAATAAAGATAAGGGAGATAAGATATTGAAGTGCCAAGAAATTGGGTTTTTAAATTGTGTGAGAGTTAAAAAAGAAGAGCAAAACAGATTACTGGAGGAAAGTCTCAGGCATCATTTCAATTCACTTCAGCCTCTACAAACGGAAGCGTAACTGAAAAGTGAAATTGCTTTCTTCCAAGTTTCGTTCGTACTCTGAGAGAGAAAAATAAGAAAGAAGCGACTAATGGCAATACAGTAAGTGAGCTCTACGGAGAATCAGGAGAGGACTAGAGAAAAGTAGACTCGGCGAAGCAGCAGGCAATATTGTTGTCAATGAACTCAGGCATTGTCAAGAAACGACACACGAGGTGGTAAAGGTCACGTGTCTTAAGATTGCGCCGTCGCGGTCCTCTTTGATAAAGGTCCAGCGTGAAAACTACAAAGAGAAGAGAACACAATAGCCTTATGTAGACCATCCAGGTATCGCTTGAGAGGTTTAAATGCAAGAGACTATCGAGAATATCGACAAGTGGAACTCTACTACAAATTAACAGACAGATTTCAACGAACCAAATTTTTAATACACGAAATAACTCAATATAATTGGAGCGTGCTCTTGGGCAACAATATACTTTCTTCGGAAAGCATCAGTATAAATCTTTTCAAGCTCCAAATGATATGTTATGGCAGTACGATTGTGAAAATACCGCTTCATATTTTAGATGAATTTTGGGAAGATCGTTCTCCTCAAACGAAAGTAATGGAAGCTTTTGATCAACCTTCCACAGGAAAAAATAATGAAGCCTCCGGCTCCGCAGTCTGCACCTTGAAAGGAAGGTATGACCCCCCAAAATCTGTCGCTCCGCTGGTATTTAGAAGGAGGAAGCGAGCGGGGAGAGAGAGAGCGGAGGAAGAAGAAATTTAAGCGTTTATTGAAAGGAGAGAGAGGGATAGCTGTGGCCTGATAGAGTGGGTATGATATATATTTGTGTATTATATATATATATAATATTTATATATATAATATTATATACTATATCTATATATATACTATATATTTATATATATATATATATATATAAGTATATATATAAAGCACCAAGAATACATTCGAATCAATTCGATTGAATATTGTTAATTATGGTGATGATTATTTAAGTTTAGCAACCATCCCTTTAAAGAAAAATTTTTGCGAAATTTCGGTCCGTCCAAATCTTTTATATATATTATATATATTATATTATATATATATAATATATATATTATATACTATATATATATTAGTATATATTATATATATATATATATTTAGTTTATTATATAATTATTGTATGTTGTAGTTGTATGATATGCTTGTGTATCCATGTTACACGTAATCTGCATGTGGTGGTGTATCTGCGCATGTCTTAGGTTATGCATAGGAGTAGTAAAGTAGTTATGAAGTTGTGGAAATGAGTTTATAAAATGTAGAATTAATCTTTTAATTAGTATTTTAAATACCTTGGCCTTTTACTAACTCACAGCCATTTTAAATGCATGCAAAAGTTTAGTGATTTAAAGATATCCTTGGTCTTTACTTAATACATCTGTTTTGTAATGGGGTATTGATGCAATTATGGAATTGGTCATAGAATTGATAAAAAGAGTATCAGGGTTTGACCGATCAATAAAAGAGTGTTGCATCCAATTGCCAAGCATCATTACAAATCATGAAATAACTAGGTAATATATATATATATATATATACTATATATTATTAACTATATATTATATATTAAGTGATATTGTATATATTATATATATATATATATATATATATATATATATATATATATATATATATATATATAGTATATATTATACTATTTATATATATATTTATTATATATATATATATATAATATATGTAGTTATATGTATTATTTTCCACATGTGATGCATTCCGTCAAGTGATCACTTGTATATACGCTGCTTTCATTATATGGGATGCTATCAGTTTTAAATTAATTTTATAACTTAAACCTATAATTTAGACTTCGAGAGCTAGAACGTGAAAAAAAAAAAAGGATTTGATTAAGCTTACCAAGATAAATAATGAAAAGTCTAGCGAAAGGGTTTTGAAATTTCTAGTAATGTTTAATCCTGAGTTTAGAGGGTAAAGAAGGACGAACCCTGGCCGCGATAAACATCAAGAGGGCCTGAAGGCAGCATTTAAGATAGCAAGTTCGCGAGGTCATGGTCCGTCAGTAATTTAGGAAGCCATGTGTAAGCATGTAGAATCCGGTCCCTACAGGATGTTACGTTAAAAAAAGATTGTAATCAAGTGTGCAGACATTTCATTTGAATATGTTTTATGTTTGCTAATAATTTTTTATTTATTTTAAGAGAGAGAGGGGAAGCCAATTTAGGTTCTCCGATTGGATATTGTTATAAGCGAGATCAGATTCATCAGATCGTTCTAAGAAGAGAGAGAGAGAGAGAGGACATTGTGAAGGTTTTAACATTGTTCAGAGATTCGGAAGGAAAAATTCAAGATTTTTTATTTTTTTTTTTCTTTTGTTTTATGTAACTTTATTTTTAAATATTTTTTATACTACGTAATAAGATTTAAATTCATTTCTATATATATGATATATATAATATAACTATATATATATATATATTATATATATATATAATATATATATATATTATAATATTATATTTATATATATACTATTTATATATATCTATATCTATATAATATTATATATATATATATATATACTTATATATATAGTAATATGATCTCATCAATATATGTTCATTTTGCGGACATTTTATTTACATTATTTTCGAAATATAGCACTTTTCTTTAATTTATGGAAAAACTATTATGGATCAGAATCCTAAGTAACTAACAGCATTTTTTTTTAATTTTTTATATACTTTTTATTTATTAAATCGACCTAATTTAACGTTCATTCTGTGATAAAGCCAAGAAAGAATTCATTAACGAAGCAAAGAGACCCAAAATCCTATCAGGAACCTATAACAGGGGAATAGACCGGAGGTTTTATGGTGTTTTAGAGATTACTCTGATAGAAGGTATTTTTACTTATTTTTGCTTTAAAAAATGAATTTTGGAGTATGTTTTTATAGTCGTTGGCTCTTCTCAAAGGTGGCAACAGTAATGGACTCCAAAGAAAGCCAGGCTTGAGAATGGTTTGAGTAACAATGTAGAGGTTAGAATGGGGAAATAATGATTTAAAATACAAAGA
>JABUQX010011271.1:65000-78237 GCA_015478945.1 Trachelipus rathkii | reverse complement strand
TATATATAGGGTATGTTGTTACCTTTGTTAATGTATAGTAGTGAAACTAATGGTCTCGAATAAGAGGTATATATTTAAGTTACAAAGTGTTCAATCGTAAGGACGTGTTAGGTGTAAAAAATTGATAAAAGAGGAAAAGCATAAGGAAGTGTGTGTGTGAAGAAAGGTCGTAAATGAAAGAATAAACTGAGAGTACCATTGAGATGGTTTGGTCTAGTGGAAAGATGGATGAGAGTTGGTTGGTTAAGCAGAAGTATAATATCGAGTGTGCTGGGAATCAACCGGTTGGGAGAAGAAGAAAAAGTGATCGAAGTTAGTAAAGAATGCTAAAGGAGAGGAATGTGAGTTTGGCAGAGGCGAAAAGAGAGCTGGATAACAGGAGTAAAAAGCGGGGTTTGTGAGAGGGTATGGTTATGGGCTTTGCCCAGGGGATGAAACCCACATTGACGAGATACCACAGTGAGGGTCCGTCACAATTTTTTTTTTGAGGATGTTGCACAAGGGGACCACCACTGCGCGCAAAAAGGAGAGGCTAAGTCCGGTCGGTAAAACAAGAACAGGGGAAGTCACATCAGAAGGAAAAATAACGGACACAGAGGATTACCTCGACAAAAGATGTTCAGGCTCATGAGGAATCGCAAAACTTGTCACTTCGAGAAATGGGGGGGGGAGTCGATAAAATATGAGCACAGGAGATTCGGAAGGAATGGTAGAAGTCAGGAAAGAACTGACATCGGAATGGCTGAGACTGGCATCGCAACCCACAAATTATGGGCTATAGTAAGAAGATCACTCGAAGAACAAAACGAACACGATGGGGGTTTGCTTTCTCACCATGTGAAAGCCATGCCTGAGATTGGTATGTCCAATTCGTAAACAGGGCGAGAACCACGCTCCTGGCGGCGACTCGCGTATTAAGGACGGCCCTTGAACCTAAACGCGGTTAACATTCCGCAGCTTGCAACACGAGAATCCTCCGCTAAACAAGTCTCCCAGCAGGAGAGAAACCCTGACAGACACATGCGTTAAAATCAGTCGCAGGGAGGTGTCCAACAGTATATAGTCATGGGAGGAATCGTCTGCTAGATACCCTGCGGCGTCAAGCACGTTGGACTCCGCATCAAGCTCTCTCTGTTCCCCGGAAGCGACCACATGTGGAAGTGTGCTCAACAGAATCATGCACCCCAGTCATGTGAACGAGTCCGATGAACTTTTGGATAGATGAATACCAAACGTGATTCCTTGTTGACCGATCGAGCATAGCCAAGAGAGCGCCTCTAGAGTCCGAGAAGATGGTGTACGGAAGTCGTGGTGGTGAGATTTTGCTATTCTGCCCACATCTAAAGACCAGCGCTATGGAGTCTCAGCCGCAAAGATGGAATAATAGGCAGGCAGGGGTGGTGGAAATGGCTAATTGGGAAGACAGCGACGCACTAATCCGTCCCGTTTGGAAGGCCATCAGTGTAGACTGCTGTCGAGTCATTGTGGAGTCTCTTATGAGCAGAAGGAACGCCCTCAACATCGCGATGTGGTCTCAGCTTGGTGTAAAGACTGGATTACCTGAAACAGAGTGGGGGGGAGTAGAAACCATTTCACATGAGGTCGTTCGAAATGTTTGCGCAAAAACCGATGAAAAGGAAGCCAAGGAAATGCAAAATAGGAGTCAAACCCCAGCGAACGGCCAATATGCAGGAATGCGGAGGAATCTCTCTAGTAAAGGTGACAAGGCTGAGGAAGCAGGGACCTGAATACGAAGGAATAAAGAGCACATAAACTGCTCTCTTGGACAAGGGCATTATCGCAGTCTCCACCTCCAGACTCCCTTAGGCATGATCGAAATGCTTTCGTTGCAATGCGCAGACCGCATGGGGAGATGCGACAGTGTCACCCCACAAAGGGTGGCGAAGTTAAAAGTCACCCAGGGACTCAACATGGGCTGGGCAAACTCTGAAAGTTTGAGGTTTCGCCTAGTTGTAAGGAAGCTAGGTGCTCAAATACACCCGACATCAGAGTAAGCGGTGAAATCTAGGTGGATTTCTAGCTGCCACTCGATGTCGGAGTCGAAAGTGGATCGAGTGAAAGGGACCGATTCGTGAAGCGAGAATACCCCCCCCCCCCCCGATCATTAGCTCCGCTATTCACGGAGACGAGCTTCCTCTGTATGTGGATGGTGGAAAAAGGACACGATTGTGAAGTTGCAGTTCCTAAAGACAAATAGCCTTTGGGTGACGTTCGGCGAGTAGTCTAGTCAATTCTTCATAGTTCGGGAAAAAGCCACGACAATTCCACTGAATGAAATCAGTCATATTAAAAGAGAAGTGAATAATTAATCTTCAGGGCGATCCGTGATAATTGTCACGATGTACTGAGAATCTTGCGCGCCGGCTCGGAAGACGATACAGGAATATCCCTAGAGCCATTCAACGGCTCACCATACGGATCTCGAATCCAGGAGGAAGGGGAAGATCACACAGAAGGGATATGGGGGGTGGGACCACTCTGTTTAGAACAGGAGAGATTCTTGCTTCCAAAGGAGTGCTCTCACCGAAGATGCGAGCCAAATATCTTCAGAATGTTTGCTAAGATCCGGACAGGGGGTCGGTAACTCAGCGGACTGAGAGGGATGCTCCACCCTCTCAGCAGCACTCCTATCAGCGACGGTAGAAATCGTTGAAGCAGATTGCAACAAAGAACATGGATAGGGTCCGGAGACCCAGCAATAGGGCGATGCGCGGCATTGGAAATCCCGGAGGAATCCCGCAGCACAGACCAATAGGCGTAGCAGGGAAAAAAAAAACAATAGATTGACCGAACAAGGGGGGGGGGGGGGGGGGGGTTCGTCCTTCCAACTCCATCAGCACCACACCCGCTGACAGCCTCGCGGTGCAGGAGCCACTCTCCATCCAGCGAGCCCGTGACAGACGGGTTTTCCCATAACCACAAGCGAGTCTTGGCAGAAGAGATGTTAAACGTCAATTGCGGCGGCGATCCGAGGAAGGAGAGTCATCGGAAAGAGTCATAGGGCTCTGAATAGGTTTTCAGACTCACTAGAGTAATCAACTGAACAGAGTTCAGTCGTGGGGCTGAAGTGGCGGATGGCAGCGATAGGAGCGTAAGAGAAGTAAGGCACTTTCTTCTTAAGTTCAGGGAGGTGGGCAGAGCGACGAGCACGTTTATAGACTCGAGCGAGCGTGGGTCCTTACTTTGAACGGCATCAGGTTTCTTCAAGAAGTTCCTGCAAATGAAATATTGAAAAGATTACAGGACGTCCTGGGTGAAGACCCACCTTTAGATGGGCGAACAAGATCAAGAGACGGAACGTCGTGAGTGCTTTCGCGGAATAGAGAAGCTGGACGCTTCGAGAGTGTGTAATGGGGGTCAAGAGGTCAACGCATGGAGTGTTGGTTGAGCGACCATGTGAAGAGGATACTGCTGCCAGAGGCGGAGCGTGATTACGCAACGATGTGGACATCGATATACAGGAACTGGTGTCTTTCGCGAAGAAAGTCGAGTGACGTACGGCATCATCGTAAGGAGAGTCGGAAGGACAGTTAGCTCGAGAACGCGAATCTCATTCCAGAAGGTGCGCAGAAACCGCACGCCAGTTGGAGGAAAGAATGGGATACCGAGAAGAGTCAAACAGGAACATTGGGAGCGGGGAGCACTATGCTAGAGGAAGCGTAGATGGAAATGGTCGGTAGCCTAGCAAAAGAAAGAGGAGGATGGGATAACTTCTCCCTCGCTCGGCGAGTGGCTCAGGAAACTATCGCATAAGACCAAGCCAAGTTGTTCTAAGATTTCTTTCTCCAAGATGAAGAATGGGCAGTGGATGGAAGAAGCCAGATGAGGGCCCTTTCAATTTAGACAACAAGTAGGATTGTCGCAGGCGGACTGGAGAAAACTCCCACAACGCGAACAGATGGTTTGAGAAGATCTACAATACTTTAGGGGGTGTCCAAATTTGTGGCACTTAAAACACTTCCTCGGGAAGGGGACGTAAGTTCTAACAGAGTGCATGGTAAAACCAAGTTTTACCTTTGTTGGAGGGAAAGGCACTGAGAACGTAAGTAAAAGACGAGGATTAGTCACAGAGGGATTCTCCTTGTGAGGAGGAAACCTGCAGACATTGGTAACTGGCACATGTCGTTTTTGGAAATGGGCCAATATATCGTCCGTAGTGACCGAACGAAACTCCGGAGCGTATGTTGTACCTTTGGAGGTGTTGCGGACATCGTCCGTTTGGAGATAATCGGGACCTCTCTCTGAGAGACGATAGAGAAGCCTAAATTTGACTCTGTGTTCTGGAGGCGGCACGAACCAAGATGGAACTGTTTCTCATCGGCGTCGCCTGTACCTCAGTCGATTGGAGAACGGTCTCCAACGCGTCACAGAGGAAAAGATGGCTTCCCGCAGTAAATGGACATGACGTAGTGGAATGGAGATAAAAATAAAAGGGTAGAACATGTTAGTAACCGGGACACCCGGAGGGGGTCCCGAGAGCCGATCGTGGTAAGCAGGTTTCCTATGCAGAAATCTAGGTGCGAGACCCAGCTGGCGCGGGGTCACCTGGGCAGGCTGGGTAGACAAACGAATCGAGTTGGGTGTTGAGGCCATAACAGCCCTATGGCCGTGGTCGAGAAGGGTAGTCCACGAAACGGAAACGTCCGCGGGACTAAGGGGTTGGGAGAGATATCTAGCCTAACCATTTCGTCAACAAGGGCGGGCGTCAAAGCCCTGTTGGATTTCGGACTGGGAGCAGCCAGGAAGAGGCCGGGATCGGAGCCCGGCGGAATGGATAAGCACTCGTCTTCTTTAAAGTTTTTGTCTTTTTATATTCCCCAAAAGACGAACTCCACAAAACATCAGGCATCCGCAATAGTAGTAACACAAGTACATATAACAAAATGATGAATATATAAAACCAATTATAACCTGGGAGCCGCAACGCTGAAACCGAGCCCGACGACACGTCTCCAGAGCAATAATACCTCTCCCTGGCGCAGAAACCCCACCGTAGGGTTTATGGTTGTGGCCTGCGGCACAAGCCTCCGAACTCCGCCGTCCAGTCCAAAGATGAAAAAATGCAGCCGTGCACCACACGGATACGACGCGAAGCCCCAAGATATACACCCAGTGCAGGACAGCTCCTCAGAGGTTAGCCAAGGTTCGGTCCCAACACTGGCGGGCCGGAGAAAGACGAAGAACACCGGTTTTGAACTTTACCCTAACCCTCGGTGTAAGGGAGGGCAAGTGGAAAAAGCAGGAAAATGAGACACGGCAACGACATCCACCAGGATTCAGGAGGAAATTGGAAGACTCCAAAAGAGAGACCAGGACTACGTAGGTAGTAAGTAAGATCATGGAGGATAAGGAAACAACCGGGAAGAAAGGGCAAATGAACGGTATAAACAAGAAAGATAGAAGATAAAAAAGCAATAATAATACAAAAAATAATAATAATAGAAAAAGAAAACAAAAAGGGAGAGGAGAAACAGAGCATAAATATAGCTACAAATAGGAAGTATAACATGAGGATGAACGTGGCTTTTGTTGCGTCGCGTAGCGTCGCTATAAAGTTTTCTGCCTCTCTGGCCGTTTATTCGTAAACGTAACAAGGGCCCCTTCCGTGTAGTACGTTGATAAATGGCAGGTGAGGGTAAGAATGTATGAAGGTATGGATAGGAGCATGGTATGAAGAATACGGGGTGTAGTGTCATTAAATAATGACTATGTGGTGGTGTGATTATAGTTAGGTCAGTAACTGGTAATCGGGAAGGTTTAGGGATGCAGGAATTGTGGATGATTGTATGGTATGAGAAGATGGATTAGAGTCTAGGATGGTGTATACTTGAGTATTGTTCAGTTTATAATTCAAGTGCGGGGAGTAGCGCTCTGGAGATATGTATATACATATGGCAACTAAATTTGATGTCGTTTAGGTTGATGAGCATGAGTTAGGTGGGATGGTGGATGGAATAATATATATTAATAATAATAATAATAATAATAATAAGTAATAAGTAATATAATCAATAATAATATATAATAATAAAATAATTTATATAATGTATATATTATGAATAGTTATGTCTTTACTTCATCTAAGTGTTTCTCCCAAGACTGGGGTAAGGATCGACATGCGATCGAAAGGATATAGGATTGCTACTGGGAGGAGTGAGAGATGTAGGTGATCAAAGACGATGGTAAAGAGGCCCTGATTGCTAGCCGACGAGGTCTCCTATGTAGGTCTGTACATACGTGTAAGAATCGCGCAGTCAGAAATCCTCTTTGGAGATTCAGGACGCTGCGATCGGATCTCACTATGAGGTAATATTAATCGTGCATGTGTGACGGGTTCATCCCTGGCCAGGGGGCCACAACCATACCCTCACAAACTCGCAATTCTCTCTATCATCCGACGTTCTTCTCGCCATCTGCCAAACTCGGCATTTCTTTCCTGCAACATTCCTTACTGATTTCATCGCACTTTTTCGTCGTCTCCCAGCGCGTCGGTCCCAACAACCAGCCACTAATAATCCGCATTACCCAACGCGACTATCATTCCATCCTTTCCAGCATGTCCAAACTTGCTAACTATCTCAATACCCTCTTTATACTCGTCATCTACTTGGATTTCAGCACAAGACAACTCTCTAATACGTTCTATGTTCGCTTGCATTCTGCAATTGCTCCACATCTTAGAGCAACGCCTAAGACTGTCCATACTGAACACATTGAACTTAGATCTATATCCTTCTTATTCAGACCATAGTCTCACTACTATACAATACACAGATAAAACACCTCATCGCAAGAACCATAGACACTCAGACTCAGTTCTTTTACTCACCAACGATTTAATTGCAACAGCGACTTCCTGCCATTTCCACTTTCCTAGCTACACTCTCATCACCAGTTCCCTCTCATCCACATATTACACTAAATATTTAACACTCAGACACTTGTTCCAGCTGTTAACCATGTAACAACTTCACACTGAGGACTGTCCTCACTCACAATCCACCATAGACCTTCACTCCTCTTCTAGTACTTCACCTCTTTGACAGAGCACGCCTGCAATCTCGCAAACTCTCAGATAATAATTAATGAATAATAATAATAATAATATTAATAAGTAATTATTTGATATATAATAATAATATAATAATAATAATAATAATAATAATAATAATAATAATAAATAAAAAAATAAAATAAACTAATAATTTTATATATATATATATATATATTATATAAATATATATAAATTAATATATATATATATATTACTATACTATATTTATATTAAGTATTATCTTATATATATATTAATATAATTTTTATTACTATATATATATTAATATATATATAAATATATATATATATATATATATATATATTATAATTATTATATTATATATATATTATATATATATATATATATATAATGATTGAGTGAGATGTTGTAACATGTTGGCGTTGAAAGGCAATGGCAATGCTATTCTCACTTGCCTGCGGTTGTTGTTTTTTTTTATATTTTCAGACTGCCTGAGCTAATTTTGAATTTAATATTGAGAATATAAATAATTATAATAAATTACAGAAAAAATATATAGCATTGTTGAATATAATACAAAATAACATATTGAAAAAGTATATACAAAGAAATAAGAGTGAGACTTCACCATAGACCAACAGTCCAGAAGAATATAAAATTGAGAAGAAAGTGCCAATATAATAGAAACTAACAAGTTACACTTCGTGTCTATTCATACAACACTAACATCTATTCTACGTTTATGTTACTTAACTATTACTCTCCAACTTTCTTATTTGATAGTGAGCATTTATCAGCACAGTCATATTGTATGTGCATTTGAACAGAGGTAGGATCCATCTTGGTTATTAACTTATTTAATAATATATTATTATTTATTCATAGCTACTTACTTATAATAACTGCCAGAACTAATAATAATTCAAAACATATTATATAATAATATATATAATATAATATAGGGTTGTGAATCTATATTATATTATATATAATATATTATATATTATATATATATATATATATATATATATATATATATATATAATAATTATATGTATATATTATATTATATATATATATTATAGTATTAATAAATATATTATATAATATTAATATATATAATATATAGATATATATAATAATCTAATATATAATATATAGGTGTGAAAATTTTTTTTTTTTAACTTGTTTTTTTTGGAAAAAACACGTTTTTTTAAAACCAATGTTTTTTTTGGTTTTTTTTTCTAAAATTACCTTTTGTTATTTAAAGATGTTTTAAAATTATAACTTTACCTTAATAAGGATTAAATTTAAATATGGTTTATACGATACCTATATATCTATTACTCTCTTTCTTCTCACCTCCTTGTCCCAAGATTGGGGGTAAGGTGCGACAAGCTCGGAAGAAGAAAAGCAGTAGGGAAGCATGACAAAGTGAAAAGAAAGCCCACTTCCCCCCTGCTGTAACATTATTTTGAGAGCTCGTCACAGTACCGAAAATCGACCTAGAGCATCATGGGGACCGCGACGGACGCTCACTATGGTAAATCGTCAATGTAGGGTTCATTCCCTGGCCAGGTGGGCCACAACATGCGCCTCACAATACCCCGCCATTCTCTCCTATACTGGCGCCTTTATTCTCTGCCTCTGCAAACTCAGCATTTCTCTCCTTTCAGACATTCGTTCACGCGACTCAATCCATCTCTTCGTCTCCGCACCGTCGGTTCCCACACACCCTCCACTAATAACATCCGCTTAAACCAACGGCTATCATTCATCCTTCCACATGACCAACCATCTCCATAACTTTCATTTATTCTCTCTTTACGCTTTCCTCACACCACACAACTCTCTAATACGTTAGTCCTTCACTTTGTTAATATGTTCACACCATAGCATGCCCTAAGATGATATAGATATATAGATATAATATATATCTATATAATATTATATAACAGTTATATATATATATATATTATATATATATATAGTAATAATATTATATATATATATAATATTATAATATATATATATTCAAAAAAAGGATGGTAAACAGGTGGTTTTGGGTGTAGGAAGAAAATGAGAATGGTAGGTATAGGAAGGTGATTGATTTCGTGAGGGGAGAGGTTATGTGTGTAAGTAATATTTCTTAAACACAAGAGTATTCATATATACTAGAGTTGGTGTAGGAGAGATGGTATCGAAGTGAAAGTATGATTGATTTTGAGTTGGTGAAGGAAGGAGATGTTGAAAGTAATGTTTGGGGATGTTAACTAGTGAGGGGTTTATAGTGGATGGGAATATCAGATCATCATGTTGCTCTATGAAAGATTAAGTTAGTGGGACTTGGATGGAGAGGAAGGTGATAACGAAGGAAGTGGGTAAAATTAAGAGTGAGAAGTTAGGAACAAGGTAATAAGGAAAGTATTAACAACGCTCACAGTAAATCAGTTGATATGGAAAAGTTGAATGAATAAATCTGGAAGCAAATGAACGGACGCAATTGTAGGCAGTGCAAAAGAATATTGGGTGTCTACAAGTCAGGAAGTAAGAATGATCAGTGATTGGGTGCGATGAAGAGGTGAGCAAGCGGTTAAAAGTAAAAGGAAGCGTGGTTGAATTTAAAAGCAAATGATAGTTTCAAAAGAAAGATGCTTGGCATTATGTAAGGAGGGAAAAAAGGAATGCTAAAAGATGCATAAGTAAGAAAAGAAGAGGTAAATGAACAGTTTGGAAGGAGGGAATAGGACTTTCAAGGGAATATGAAGCTCTTGTGGAAGGAAGCGCGAAAGGTAAGCATTAAGAATAAGGGGAACCTGCTTAGAATAATGAATAGGGATGGTGTTTTGTAACTGAATGAAATGGATGAGTGGAGTGTGGAAAGAAATGAAATCTGTATATTAATATTGGCAGTAATGATGAGGTGATAATGACTGTGTGTGGGGTTTGATGGTACAAGAAGGAATAGGTTATTTTGGGAATGAGTTATTAGCAAAGAGGTGGAAATGGGTAGAGTAGAAAGTTTGAAGATGGTAATTGCAGGTATGATGAAAATTATGGTGAAAAGATCAAGAACGGAGGCAAGATGTGATTGATTGGATCTGGAAGTTTTGTAATAAAGCGTTTATGGAGGGTAGAGTTTCGAGGGATTGGAGGAGAGCAGTAATGTACTTATAATAGGGTAAGGGAGGATAAAGGGAACTGTAGAAAATATAGGGTATTTAGTTTATTGAGTTTGTAATGGGAAGAATATATTCAGGTTTTTTTGTGAAGATGGCCAGTGACTGAAGACTGATTGGTGAAGAACAAGGTGCGTTTAGGAGTAGTAGAAGGTATGTGTGGTTCAAATATTTACATTGAAGCAATTAGAGAGAAATGAGAGAGAGAGGAAGAATAAATTTATTAGGTTTTATGATTTGCAAAGGGGTATGATAGGCTGTTAAATAGTTAAGGTCTGGCAGTGTTAGTGATACATAAGTGTTGGTGATTTAGGCTTTGAAAGATCAAACGTTATGTATGACGATAGGTGAGGAGTGTGTAAGAATTAAAGGGTGGCAAAAGTAATTGGTTTAATAATTAATAGGAGTGAGGCAGGGTTGTGTTATGTCTTCTTGGTTACAATTGTATAGGGATGGGTTATGAAAGAATTCGAGTGGGGATGGCAGGAATGGTTAGAATGATGGGGAATGGAGATGAGTGGAGGGTGCCCACCTATTATGTGTATGCGATTAATTTGGTTTTGTGTGGCGAACTGACAGAGTTTGAGAGGATTGGTAGAGAGATTTGCTGAGGCGTGTGTAAAAGGAGGGGGTGTGAAACTAAACGTGATAGAGGTTAGGTTATGGTTGTGAGTGAGAACAGTCATCAGTGTGGAAGTTATGTAGATTGGTGAGCAGCTGAACAGTGTCTGAGTTTAATATGTTAGGTATGATGTTGGATGAGAAGGAACGGATGATGCAGAGTGTAGTAGGAAGTTGCGAATGGCAGGAAGGTTGGCTGGTGCAATAAATCGTTGGTGAATGTAAAGGGACTAAGTCTTTAGTGTGCTAGGTTTCTTATTGTATGGTTTACCTGTGTTATTGTATATAGTGAGACTATGGTCCTGGAATAAGAGTATAGATCTAAATTCAATGTGTTCGCATGGCAATTTAGGGGCGTGCTATGTGTGAAAGAATTGATAAAATGAGAATGAGATAGCAGGGAGTTTGTGGTGTGAAAGGAAAGGGGGAGACGTGATATTGGGTGTTAGTAAGCGAGCTAGTAATCACACATGTGGAAAGGATGAAGATAGTCGGTTGGTTAAGGGATGTATTGTGGCGAATGTGTTGGGACGAGCAGCTGGAGACCGAGAAAAGTGGATTGAGCCAGTAAAGTAATGAGCGAAGGAGAGAAATGTGAGTTGGCAGAGCGAGAATACAGGTGCTATAAGAAGAGAATGGCGGTGGGTTTTGTGAGGAGTGTATGTTTGGCTTACGGTCTAAAGGGATGAAGCCTTACACACTGCCTGATTTACCTAAGTGAGCGGTCCGTCGCATGTCCGCTGAATGCTTAGGGTGATCCTTCCTTTTTGTAACTGACCGTCGATTGGCTCTTCTGTTGATCAATTGCTCTACTGCTTTCTTTCAAGTAAAGGGATATCACCTCGATCATTTTGGGAAGCAGAGGTAGATCAAGTAATAATATATATATATATAGTATATAATATATATAAATATATATATATATTTATATTTAATATAATATATTATATATATAATAATATAATATTAATTATATATAATTATAAAATATAATAATATATAATAATAATGAGTCAAGTTCAATGTGACATGTAATGATTATACCCAAGAGCACTAATAAAACTTTATTAACTACTAAACTCTACTTAAAATTTTCTAAACCTTTTTGTGAACTTTCTTCTTCCAATAAGTTTTTTTTCATCACTTAATTAATCAAAATTAAGGTAATCTTAAAAAAAAAAAAAAAAAACCAAAAATTTGGGCCTTTGGCTTTTGTTTAGAAAAAACGTGTTTTTTTTTTTAAAAAAACGAACGTTTTTTTTTAATTTTTAAAAAATCCATACTATAATAATATAGTATATATATATAAATATATATATATAATAAATATAGTATATATATTCTAATATATATATTAATATAATATATATATAAGATAATATATTTAATATATTATATATATATAAAATTATATATATATATAGGTTATAAATATATATTGTATATATATATATATATATTAATATTAATATTAGTATATATATTATATATATTATATATATATATATATAAATATATATAAATATATATATATATATATAATAATACCGGTAATATATATATATAATAATAATCTAATATATCTATATATATATTATATATTAATATATATATAAATATATTATATATATAATAATATTATATATATAATATATATATTCGATTAACGTCCTTTTGTACCTATTCAGGGCCAGCACGGGGGGCTAGTAGGAAATCAAGCTTTGAGGCAGGCTACTCTTCAACCTGACGCCACCGAGTGCACAAGGCAAAGTTTTATTTCATGCCCCTCAAAGATAAACCCCACACCGTTATGCAGGGGATTGAACCCACGACATCCCGATTAAAAGGTTAAAAGGTAGCGAGTCAAATTTTGCCCCACAAGGCGATCATATATAGAAAACATATTTCTTTCTATGGATATCATAACATGGATTGCTTCAGAAATAAAATAACAAATACTTGATGCATTCATGTTAAATTCATCGCAACTTTTATAATAATATTAATAAATATAAAATTTTACAAATTGCCAATTAGCAAACGATATACAAGTAATTTTTTTTGGTATTAATTGTCAGGTTCAAATGATAAAATTGATGTAACGTTGCTGAACATGTCAAAACATATTGAAAAATAAATCTTACAACAATTTACTAATCTAGACTTTAGGAATCTATTTAAGAAGCGACTGTGTCTTCATCATCATAGAGAACATTTTCAATTTCTTCTACCTCGAAAACAATATTCCATTCTATATTGTAGCAGTGTATCCAATTTCTTTTTCTTTTTATCGAAAGCAATATTTTCATTCTCTGTTAAAGCAATTTTTTCCTTTTCTTCGTCGAAAACAATATTTTCAATTTCTTCATCGAAAACAATA
>JABUQX010011271.1:22500-62500 GCA_015478945.1 Trachelipus rathkii | reverse complement strand
AAAAATTTGACTTGTGAAGTTACTGGAATGGGCGAACATATAAGGTTAGGGTCGGCTGGTATGAAGGTGGCAGGTTCTTCAATTCCCTTTTTTCTTAAAAAGCACTGCTGAGTTTTGGTGGGAGAAAATGGAAGCAATGAGAGTTACCCCATTGGGAAATATTCTCAAATACCCTAGTTTGAAAGTAGCTTGTTCAAGAAAAGGGACCCTGGTGCGAGCTAAATATATAAGCAAGGTAATAATAAAATAATAATAATAATTTTTTTTTGGAGTGGATGTACAAGGGATCCCCACAGTCACATCAAGAATGCCGGCTAGACCGTGTTAGCAAACTAACGACAGGGGAAATCCCTAACAAAACGAAAGAGGAACATAGCTGAGATGGTTAGATCTTATACAAGATGTTCAGGTCCAAGAGGAAGGCAAAAATGCGATCACTACGAAAATGAGATGATTCGGATAAGATGTGCTGAAGGCGATGCTGAAGAGGGATAGTTAGCACGTCAGGAAAGAACTTGCTTCGAAGGGTCGAGATGGCAACGCAATCCACAAAGAGATGAACGACAGTGAGAGGACAACTGGAGGAGCAAAATGGGCAGGACGGGGGAACCCCTCGCGACATAAGAAACCCATGGGTGAGATTTGTATGACCAAGACGCAATCGAGCCAGTACCACCTCCAGGAGGCGACTCTTCCTACAAGATGAAGACCACCGGCCAAGGACGGGTTTGATATTCCGAAGTTTGGCGCCACGAGCATCCTCCGCCCAACATGACTGCCAGCCAGAGAGGAAGCCCCGACGCAAAGAGATGGAGAAATCTGTAGCAGGGAAACGGCCCAGGCGCACAGCAGGAGGAAGGTAACGGGCACCCGACACTCTGTGGGCAGCCGCCCGTTTGGCCTCCCCATCGGCCCGTTCGTTGCCAGGAACACCCACATGGGAGGGAACCCAACAGAACTCAATGTTGTGGTGCTGCGCTGGTAACAAGCAAGAGGGACTGTTGAATGGCACAGACCAACGGGTTACGGGTTGACCGGTCAAGCAACGACTGGAGAGCGCTCCGAGAATCCGAAAAGATGGTATAATTACCCCCACGGGCGAAGGTACTGATCCTGTTCACCGCCATGGACATAGCTATTAGTTCAGCTGAAAAAAACAGACAAATAGGGCGGAAGGGTATGGGATACAGTGATGTCCGGAAACACAGCTGAAGCTCCCACCCCTTCCTCCGTCTTGGAACCATCGGTGTAAACCGCTATAGAGTCGCTATGGACCTCCGCGTGAGATACAAAGGAATCCCTCAACAGCACTGGGTGCGCCTCCGACTTATGCAAAGACTGGATTCCACTGCAGAGAGCAGGAGGCGGAGAGACCCACTGTGAACGAGTAGAGGTAAAATCAAATTGCATGACCGCTCGCTGAGGAAGGTCGAGGAAAGCAAAGATGGAAGTAACAACCCCAGCAAATGGCCAATAAGAAGGGTTGTGACGAACACGCTCTATTATAGGTGTCAAGGCCGACGAGGTAGGAACCTGAAGACGAATGAACAGCGAGCACATGAGCTGCTCCCTACGCAGGGACAGGGGCAACATACCCTAACCTTGTGGTAATCTGTAGGTAGGTAAGTATGTTTAAAGTATAAGTCCGAGATGAATGATAGTCAGGCAGGCCACTTTGAATTCAAAGGATGTCCAGGTATGTGAAGAGAGTCTATTTTTTGTTATGTTTGTATCATATTGCTTTATTGCTTCATTGCTTATTATTATTTATTTTTATCTACCTGGGGGCATGAATTAAAGCGACTGCAAACACGTTGGTGGTGCTGGTTTGGGATAGCTGGCCTTAAAGTTCGATTTCCTGTGGTCATCTGGTGGTACCACCGATTTCCTTAGGATTGCAAAGTAAGAGTGTGTGTTGGATGTTAGTGTTTTGTTTTTTTTGGACCCATTGACTTTTGTTTTCTCTTTTTTTTTCTCAGGTTGTACCCGAGTGCTGATGCACAGTGGTTTCCACGAGAGGGTATTTTTTTGTTTAGATAATTTTGATTTATAATTTTTGGGACGACTGTGGTGGTGTACTTGAACGAGACGATTGACGATTTCACGTTTGACGAGAGAAAGGTAATATATATTATTTTTTTTATTGTTATAATCTATTTTATTTCTTTTATTGTTTATTCTTATTCTTTTATGATTATTATTGATTTTTATTATTCTTGTTATGTAATGTGTGTGAAGCGAATGAGTTCAGTTTTTAAAGGTTCGTTTTTTCTATTTTTTAGTTTTGTTCATCATCCGTTCAAAGGCTTTTGGGTGTTCTGTGTTTGAAGACGCACAAGCTTGTCATTTGTCAGTTGTGAGGTAGGAATTATTATTATATTATTTTATTCATTTATGCTTATTATTATTATTATGCTTATTCTTATTATGCTAATTATTTTGGTTATTTTCTTTATTATTATTATTATTATTATATTTATTTATGCTTTTTATTGCTATATGTTTAGTTTTTTTAATTGACTTTTGTTGTTTTTGTTGAACAGTTTTTGTTGTCAATCGGTCCATCGGTCAATCAGTCAATCGGATGGTCGTATGGATTGTAGAGAGAGAAATAATTCTTTAATGAAAAAAAAGCTGGATAAAATCCAGGTATAGCTATTTGTATTTATTTAATTTTATTTATTATTTTTCATTATTATTATTATTATTATTATTATTATTATTATTATTATTATTATTATTATTATTATTATTTATTATTATTTATGTAGGCAATGATAATTTGACAATATCAGATGTGAATTTTTTTATTTATTTAATTAATTAGTTAAAAGAAATTTAATGATGATAATTCTAATTTAAATTTGATTGAGATTTTTGTCTAAATATTTATATTTATTATATTCTAAGTTTTCATAAAGTTTAGAAGGTTTATTTTCCTTCTCAGCTTTTTTTTCCTGCCTCTGACTTGCGTCTGAAGTGACAATTTGGGTCAACCAGGAACGACGGCTGATCTATGCACTTGATTAACAGATTAACAGATTGTACATATTATTTAATAAAAAAATAGACTATTAGAAAATTGAAAGATGAAATAAATTGAAAATTGAAATAAAGAGAAATAAACTGAAATAAATTGAAAATTGAAATAAAGAGAAATAAAGTGAAATAGAAAAGAGATTATTAGAAAAGAAATTATTGGAAAATTATAAAAAGAAAAGACTATAAAAATAAATAAACTGAAAACACAGTGAAACATAATTGAAAAAGAAACTTTTAGAAATTTAGAAAAAAAGACTATCAGAAAATTAGAAAAAAAAGACTATAAAAGAAAATTGAAAAACAATAATTTGCTGGTTTGGCAACTAGCTGTATATTTGTGTAACATTAAGATATATTTTAGGATTAAGGTTTTTATTTATTTCATTGTAGGATTAAGGTATCATTTTATTGCATTGTTAGAATTAAGGTATTTGAGTATCGGTATCGGACAGTATCGGTATCGGCTTGGATCAGTGTCGGTATTTGTTTATTATATAGTGGTATCGGTATCGGCCTGTATCATAATTGGTTGTGGGAAGAAAAAAATTTTGTGTGAAGATTGTTTTAATAAATTCTTATTGGTTTTGTTTGTTCTGTGTTTTCTTTTTTTTTTGTCTTCCTGTGTTTTATTCTTCTCGTTAGGATAGACCCACGACAATTTGGATAGTGAGCGGGATCGAACCCCACCACATATTGTGGAGAATCGAACCCACCACATATTTCTGGCGCCCAACGTGGGGCATTCTTGACGGAAGACAAAGGGGACAAATAGACAGTAAGGATGAGTACAGTAGAGGAATTGAAGTTAGAGGTTGAAAGATGGAAGGAAGCATTTCGAAAGAAGGAGAAAGAGAATGAAGATTTAATTGATAGAGTGAGAGTATTGTCAGAAGGAATGAGAGAGATGGAAAGACGAATGGAAGAGAGAATGGAAGAGAAAATTTCTTCACGAGTGGATGAGTTAATGGCCTCTCGTGTGGATGACTTATTAAACCAGAGATTTGCGAAAGTGATTGAGGAGAAAGGTGAAAAACAGAAGGTAACCTCTACTCCTAGGATAGTAGATAAAATAGATAATGTGAAAGGGAACGGTGGACAGGTTGTGAATGGATTAGATGGAGTAGATGGTTTGAATGAGAAGAAGGATGAGAGAAGAGTGAAAGAAGACGACAAGAAGAAAGAGAGAAAGGATAAGAAGAAGAAGAAGACGTCAAAGAATAGAAGGCATGAAAGAAGAGTGCTAGCTAAGAGTAAGAGTATAGACTCTTTATACAGCAGTACGAATGAGGAAGTGGGAGTGAATGATGATGACGATACCAGGTCAGAGGACTCGTCCAGCTCCTCCAATGTCAAAGTTTCTAGGAGTGTCCTTATTAGGGACATTCCTAGAATCAACAAATATAATGTTTACGGTACTAAGGATGTGGGTGAATTTTTCATGGAGTATGAGAAATATTGTAAGGAGAAATTCGATGAAAATAAAGTGTTTTGGGTGAAAGAGTTAGGGGAGTTTTTGGAAGGACGAATGCTTGATTTTTATAAGGCGATTGCTAGTATGGGTGAGCCGAGGTATGAAGTGGTAAAAGAGAGAATATTGGAACAAGTGGAAAGAGTGAAAGGAGGGGTAAAATATCGAAAAGTGCATGATTTTGATAAAGCTAGAAGGGAAAAGAGTGAAGATTAGATATGTATGCACATCGTTTGGAAACGTTGGCGCGAATGAAATTTGGGAATGAGGATGTGAGTGATAATAAAAGGTTATTGAAGAAGTTTTTAGAAACTATTCCATCCGCAGTGGCGGAATTTATAAATGCAAGGAGAAAAGAGAAAATGAGATGGGCGGGAGAGCGACTACGTTGGAAGGATGTGTTGGAGATAGTAGAGGATAGAGAGTTTGAAACAAATGAAAGAGAGAGAGAGGAGAATGAAAGACGCGATGTTTACAGTGGCAGGGGAGTGAATGAAAGGGCTTCACCACTGCCTCAGTACAGGTCATATAGAGATGCTCTGAGAGCCAACCCCTATGAGGTGATGGTGAAGTTCTTAGAGGATTTTTATGGGGGTGGAGGTAATGATAGACAGGTGAATGCGGGTGATGTATATGTAAGTAGACCAATGGGGGGTAATGTAAATGCACAAGTGAATGATAGAGGGGGTTATAACCAAGGGAATGTGAGAGGAAATGTGATTGGAAACAGAGAGAACATAGGTAATAGGGATGTGAAGTGTTTCAGATGTGGTAAGATGGGACACATGATTTCAGAATGCAGGTGGGCGAATGGAGCTTGTTTCAGTTGTGGGCAAGTGGGCCATATGGCCATGAACTGCACAGACCCGCAAAGGGCTGGGTGTAGGAGGTGTGGAGGTATGGACCATTGGGCACGTGATTGTCAGCAAGGTGGAAGAGTGAGAAAGCCTGTATGCGGGAATTGTGGAATTGAGGGGCATTTTTCAAGAATGTGTAGGGTTCCTCGGAATACATGTACTCAATGTGGGCAAATGGGGCATTTAGCTGGAATGTGCTGGAGTATTAGACGTCAGGGAAGTATGAATCCGGGGTACCAGGGAGTGATTAGTGGGGAAGGCAGTAGGCCTATGGCTAGTAGTGGGGGTGCTGCCAATATTGTTCCGGCAGCAGCAGTAACCAGTAATAGGACTGTGAATGTGAATGACATGGTGAGTATGAATAATCTGAATAATCAGGTTAGGGGGACTGTGCCGGGAAACGAGGAAGGGCAGGGTTTACAGATGGTGGGCCCTCATGTGTGAATGGAGTGCAAGTGGTGAGAAATGGTGTGAGTATGGATGTGTTTTTGGCTAGTCAGGTGGATGAGTGCATGAGTATTAAAGTTTATTGTGGAGGGATTGAGGTGAGAGCTTTGATTGATACTGGGTGTATGGTCAGTGTGGTGTATAAAAGTGCGTATGATAGAATGAATATAAGGGAGGACCAGAAAGAGTCAGGAAAGGGGAATATTAAGGGGATAAGCAACATGTTGATACCGGTAGTGACTAAATTTAGGGAGAGTGTTAGGATTGGTGGAATAGGTATGGAAGAGACTGATTTTTATGTGATTAACAGTATAAATGAGAAGTATGATGTGTTGCTAGGTTATAAGTTTTTGAGTGTGAATGGGATAGTTATCCATCCGGATCGGATGATGATAGAGAAAAAGATGAATAAAGAGGGGAGATGTCAGATGTATGTGAATAAGGTAGGGGATGTGAAAGTGAAATTGGTAAAAGGTGTGGAAGTGTTTGCTTTGGAAGATATGTCTTTGAAAACTGATGGAGTAGTGAGTGTGAAAGTAGGATGGAATACGAATGTAGGTGTGGATGTAGACCAGAATAGCATGTTTCTGGTGGATGGTTATGATGCTAGGTATAGGGTGAAAAGGGTAGCGCATGTATTTGACGGTATATTAGATATGAATAATCCTAGGGTATGTCTGCAGAAGGTGCCTGATGTGAAAAAGAAGAGAGTGAGAGGTATAAGGGTTGGTGATGTCGTTGGCAGTTTGTATTCGGTTTTGGTTGTAGAGCCTTCGAGAGGGAATGAATGCTGTGTGTTTGCTGGTGAATTTGAGAAGAAGGATTGGGTGTATGATGAAATGGTTGACAAAGTGAGATTGCCGGAAGGGTTGAATGAAGTAAGGAGACAAAAGATTGTACGAATGTTGTGGGAAAGGAGGGAAGCGCTAAGCAAAGGCGATGAGGATTTTGGGGGTGCGCAGTTGCCTGCATTCCGTATTGTATTATCGGAGGACACCCCCATATACCAGCGACCTCGTCACTTTCCTCCCCCTGTTGCGAATGAGATTGAAGAGCAGTGTGAAGAGTTAGAGCGAATAGGTGTGTTGGAAGAGAGTGTGAGTCCTTGGAATAGTCCGATTGTGCCTGTGAGAAAGCCTGATGGACGATTGAGGTTATGTATTGATTATCGTAAGGTTAATGAAAAGACTGTGAAAGATAGGTTTCCTATGTGTGTAGTGTCAGAATGTGTGTATAGTATGTATGGGATGAAAGTCTTTACGAAAATGGATCTGGTGCGTGGATATTATCAGATGCCAGTGGAAGAGAATAGTAGGTGTGTGACTGCTTTTTCGACTGCTAAGCGGCATTATCAGTTTAGGAATTTGAGCTTTGGGTTGGCCAATGCTCCAGCAGCTTTTCAGAGGGCGATGAATGTGGTTATGAATGATTTTCCTAGCAAGAATGTGATGGTGTTTATAGATGATATATTAGTGATGACTGAGACTTTCTCTGAGCATTTGAAGTTAGTGAATGATGTGTTGAAAAAGTTGGAGGATGTGGGTATAAAAGTGAAAGTTGAGAAATGTGAATGGTTTGCGGATGAGGTTGAATTTTTAGGACACAAGGTTAGTGCGACTGGGTTGAAGAAAGCGGAAAAGTTTGTTGAAAAAGTTAGGAATTTTCCTAGACCTAGGAATGTTAGAGAGTTGAGGGGATTTTTAGGTTTGGTAGAGTTTGGAAGGAAGTTTATGAAAGATTGTTCTGGTGTAATGAAACCTTTGACTGAATGGACTGGTAAAAAGAAGAGTACGATTGTGAAATGGAATGACAGAATGAATGAAGCGTTTGAAAAGTTGAAAGCAGAAGTTGCGAAAGATGTAGAATTAGCGTACCCTGATTACAGTGAGGATGCTAAGCCACTGGAAGTGTATACGGATGCAAGTGGGTATTGTATGGGAGGTTGTTTGATGCAAGAGCAAGTGATTGACGGGATTGAAAGAAAACGAGTGATTGCATATGTTTCGAAAGCGTTTAGTATGACGGAGCGAAAGTATTCCACGATTGAAAGAGAGTTGGCTGCTTTGAGGTTTTGTCTGAAGTCGTTGCGTCCGTTTTTGTATGGTGTCAAGTTTGTGGTGCGAACGGATCATCAACCTTTAGTGTATTTGCAGCGAATGAGGACGGTTGATAGCAGGCTTGCAAGGACGTTGGAAGATTTGAGTGATTTTGATTATGTGGTTGAGTATGTCCCTGGTGAAAGAAATGTGATAGCAGATTTAATGTCAAGAATGCCTGGGAGTGAAAGAATGGATGAAAGAGTAGTGATAGAT
The DNA here is from genome assembly GCA_015478945.1 of Trachelipus rathkii. Lineage (NCBI taxonomy): Eukaryota > Metazoa > Arthropoda > Malacostraca > Isopoda > Trachelipodidae > Trachelipus > Trachelipus rathkii. The sequence goes on along the minus strand of JABUQX010011271.1, from coordinate 54,374 downwards.
CCAGAGTATTTACCTAAGGGATTAATGAAAGGGAAAGAAAGTAGAGGTGGGGGTGATTCTATGTTTGAAAGTGTGTTGTATGGTTTAAAGGATTTAGCTAAGGATAGTTTGATATCGAGAGTGCCTGAGAGTATAGAAGAGTTGCGGAAGGAAGTTATGACTGAGGTGTGTAAGAAACCTGAGCAGATAGGGATTAGGAAGGTGAGACAGTATGTGAAGGAGTTGAAGGCTATGTGTACTGTGGGTGTGAGTCCATTGCAAGAGGTGTTGATTGTGGTGAGCAAGTTATTTAAGGTAGTTGTGTGTGTGCATTTCGGTGGGGAGAAACCGGTTATTTATAGGAATGATGGTATTGATAGGCAAAGTGAAAATGAGTTGCATTTACAGTGTTTGAGTGGGGTACATTATAATTGGGTAATAGAGAAAAAGAGTTATGATAGGAAGTATGTGTTGGAAAGGGAAGTGGAAGAGTGTATTATTGAGGATGATGAGGATGTGAAAATGATTTGTCCAGGTGAAATTGAAGAATTAGTGTATTGTGAGCATGGGAAGAGTGGAAGAATGGAAGTGAAAGTGCAGGTGGATGGCAAGGTATATTGTGGATTGATTGACACTGGGGCTCAGATTTCTTTAGTGAATGCATCTGTGGTACGAGAGATTGAGCGAGTGACGTGGCAGATTCCTAGGAGGAATACTAGTGTAAAGATAAAGGGGATTGGGTCAGGGGAGATAGTAGCTTTAGAAGAGGTTTTGCTGAAAGTAGAGATAGGAACATTGGGGAGGGTGGAACATAGGTTTGTTGTGCTTGATGAAGAACAAATGCCTTATTGTTTTCTGTTTGGGATTAATTTTTTAAGAATGAATGGGTTGTCCGTAGATGTAGGGAATGAAAGATTGTTGAAAGGGAATCGAGAGGTAGTTAGAATGCCGAAGGGGGATGTGTGCGTGGCTGATTTTGTGGGAATGGTGAGAGTTGGTGTGGGGGATGAAGAATTGCTAAGTATGAACGATATCGAAGTAATGCAAGAGGAATGTCCTATGGTATGTGAGTTGCGAAAATGCATCTTGTCAGGTAAGGAAGTGTGTAGATGGGATCAGTTGATAGAAGATTTTAGGGTATTTGCGAAAAAAAATTGTTGCATGTGCGAATGTGGTTTATTATATTAGGAAAGTGCGAGAGGATGATTTGTACGTACCAGTGTTTTCTGTGGTTGGAGCGGTAGGGATGGCTATAGTGATCCATCGTAAGTATGGACACATGGGGAAATTTAAATTATGGGAATGTATGAAAGAGAGAGTGTTTAATCCTTGGTTGCGAAAGATCGTGAATGATGTAGCGACTACGTGTGAGGAATGTCAGAAAGGGAAGTATCAAAGAATGTATGTGAAACCTCCTGTGTTGCGAATGGACGTGAGTGAACCTTTTGAGTTAGTGGTGATTGATTGTGTTTCGTTACCGGTGACCGCATGTGGGTATGTAGGAATGGTTGTGATGGTGGATCATAAGAGTAAGTTTGCGTATGCTGTGCCTGTAAAGAATAAAACTAGTGCGAATGTGGCTAAGGTAGTGAGAGAAGTATTGTTGCCAATGTGTGTGTGTAAACCAAAGCGAATGTTGAGCGATAATGGACCAGAGTTTGTAGGGCAGGCGTTTGAGGAAATGTTGAGTGATTGGGGAATTGAGCATGTGAGAACAACCCCTTATATGCCTAGTTCGAATGGTTTGGCGGAGAGAACAGTACGAACGTTGAGCGAGATGTTGCGAATGATGAGTGAAAAGGAGAATGATTGGGATTATTGGCTGGGAAGAGTGTTGTGGGCGTATAATATGACTGTGCATAGGGCAACTGGTATGTCTCCGTGTATGTATGTGATGAATTTTGAGAAGTTTGTGAAACCTAGGTTGGGATTGCCTGAAAGTGATAGGGAAGTGTGGAGAAAAGGAAGTTTGAAGTTTGCTAGTTTTGAGGTAGGGGATAAAGTTTTGAAAGAGGTGATTGTGAAAGGGCGTTTGAATGTGAGTAAGATGAGAGAGAAGTTTGAGGGGCCATATATTGTGAAAAAGGTTTGGTCGAATGGGGTTAGTTATGTGTTAGCGAGTGAGAAGGATGGTATTGTGAATGAGTTTAGAGCGCATCAGATGCAGTTGAGGCCATGGAGGGAGCCGCCTGGATATTTGAAGGCTCACCCAGTATATGAGTTTTTGGTGAATGACGATGAAAGGGACGAGAATGTGGAAGGAGTGGATGACCTGTGGTTGAAAGGGAAAGAGTTAGTGCTGGTTGAGAAAATAAGGAAAAAGAAACGTAAAGGCATGAAACCAGGGACATTGAAAGGATTGTTTGATGAGGACGATGAAAATGATGAGTATTTTTCGGGGTTTTGGTGGGATAATGAGAATGATGATGTGCGCACGATGAATCAGACATATACAATGTGTTGTAAGTTTCCATTAGATGAGAGTGAAAGTGTGTTAGCAGGATTGAGGGATGTTAGGGATAGGAGTGTGAATATGAGAGTGGAAGATGTGGATAAATTCTGTATGGAATTGGATGAAGTGGTGAAAGAGATAAAAGCGAATGCAAGGGTGAGAGAGATTGATAAAGACATTTCAGAAATTTCAAGGGAGATAAGTAGGTTAGAAGGGATGAATGTAGTGAATGAATTGGTTGTTGTTGAGAAAGTTGAAAGTGAAAATAGGGACGAAGTTCAGGAAATTAGGAGGCCGTGCACGCGGAGTAGAGGTCGAGTAGAAGAGTATGATTGGGTTATGAAGAAGGGATTATAGAAGAATGGAATATATGATGAATGATAGTTGGTGTGGTTGGTTCAAATATGATACAAACTTAGGTGGGAGGGATGTGGTAATCTGTAGGTAGGTAAGTATGTTTAAAGTATAAGTCCATGATGAATGATAGTCAGGCAGGCCACTTTGAATTCAAAGGATGTCCAGGTATGTGAAGAGAGTCTATTTTTTGTTATGTTTGTATCATATTGCTTTATTGCTTCATTGCTTATTATTATTTATTTTTATCTACCTGGGGGCATGAATTAAAGCGACTGCAAACACGTTGGTGGTGCTGGTTTGGGATAGCTGGCCTTAAAGTTCGATTTCTCTCGCGGCGCGGAGCTCCGAATTTCCTATTAGGATGCAAGTAGAGTGTGTGTTGGATGTTAGTGTTTTGTTTTTTTTGGACCCATTGACTTTTGTTTTCTCTTTTTTTTTTTTCTCAGGTTGTACCCGAGTGCTGATGCACAGTGGTTTCCACGAGAGGGTATTTTTTTGTTTAGATAATTTTGATTTATAATTTTTGGGACGACTGTGGTGGTGTACTTGAACGAGACGATTGACGATTTCACGTTTGACGAGAGAAAGGTAATATATATTATTTTTTTTATTGTTATAATCTATTTTATTTCTTTTATTGTTTATTCTTATTCTTTTATGATTATTATTGATTTTTATTATTCTTGTTATGTAATGTGTGTGAAGCGAATGAGTTCAGTTTTTAAAGGTTCGTTTTTTCTATTTTTTAGTTTTGTTCATCATCCGTTCAAAGGCTTTTGGGTGTTCTGTGTTTGAAGACGCACAAGCTTGTCATTTGTCAGTTGTGAGGTAGGAATTATTATTATATTATTTTATTCATTTATGCTTATTATTATTATTATGCTTATTCTTATTATGCTCATTATTTTGGTTATTTTCTTTATTAATATTATTATTATTATATTTATTTATGCTTTTTATTGCTATATGTTTAGGTTTTTTTAATTGACTTTTGTTGTTTTTGTTGAACAGTTTTTGTTGTCAATCGGTCCATCGGTCAATCGGTCAATCGGAGGGTCGTATGGATTGTAGAGAGAGAAATAATTCTTTAATGAAAAAAAAAGCTGGATAAAATCCAGGTATAGCTATTTGTATTTATTTAATTTTATTTATTATTTTTCATTATTATTATTATTATTATTATTATTATTATTATTATTATTATTATTATTATTATTATTATTATTATTATTATTTATGTAGGTAATCTTAATTTGACAATATTAGATGTGAATATTTTTATTTAATTAATTAATTAGTTAGAAGGAATTTAATGATGATAATTTTTAATTCAAATTTGATTGAGATTTTGTCTAAATATTTATATTTATTATATTCTAAGTTTTCATAAAGTTTAGAAGGTTTATTTTCCTTCTCAGCTTTTTTTTTTCCTGCCTCTGGCTTGCGTCTGAAGTGACAATTTGGGTCAACCAGGAACGACGGCTGATCTATGCACTTGATTGACAGATTAACAGATTGTACATATTATTTAATAAAAAAATAGACTATTAGAAAATTGAAAGATGAAATAAATTGAAAATTGAAATAAAGAGAAATAAACTGAAATAAATTGAAAATTGAAATAAAGAGAAATAAAGTGAAATAGAAAAGAGATTATTAGAAAAGAAATTATTGGAAAATTATAAAAAGAAAAGACTATAAAAATAAATAAACTGAAAACACAGTGAAACATAATTGAAAAAGAAACTTTTAGAAATTTAGAAAAAAAGACTATATCAGAAAATTAGAAAAAAAAGACTATAAAAGAAAATTGAAAAACAATAATTTGCTGGTTTGGCAACTAGCTGTATATTTGTGTAACATTAAGATATATTTTAGGATTAAGGTTTTTATTTATTTCATTGTAGGATTAAGGTATCATTTTATTGCATTGTTAGAATTAAGGTATTTGAGTATCGGTATCGGACGGTATCGGTATCGGCTTGGATCAGTGTCGGTATTTGTTTATTATATAGTGGTATCGGTATCGGCCTGTATCATAATTGGTTGTGGGAAGAATATTTTTGTTGTGAGATTTGTTTAATAAATTCTTATTTGTTTTGGTTGTTCGGTGTTTTCTTTTTTTTTGTCTTCCTGTGTTTTATTCTTCTCGTTAGGATAGACCCACGACAATTTGGATAGTGAGCGGGATCAAACCCCACCACATATTGTGGAGAATCGAACCCACCACAACCTCCAGGCTCTCCCTCGGAGAGGAACGGAATGCACCCGTGGCAATTCTCAAGACCCTCAGGTCCCTGAATGGGGTCAAGAAAGGCGGAGATAGGACTGAAGGTCTGCCCATAAATGGGCACAAATACACCTAGTCCCCAGTTTAGCCCGCACCAGCATGATGTATAGGTGGAGCATGGTTTTTCTGTCCGCACCCCAAGTCTTGGAGGTGAGGTGCCGTAAGAGATCCAAAGAACGGCGGCAATTAGCTTTGAGGAGAGTAATATGAGGAAGGTACGTAAGGCGCTCATCGAGCAACAGACCCAGGAATCGCACCCTCGGCTCCACACGGATAGGGGAGCCATAGAGACGTAACTTTGGAGGCAATTGTAGGCGACCCCTACGACGAGGATTTTTCCGGAAAAGCACGGCCGTAGTTTTCGACGTGGAAAATGTAAAGCCACGCGCAGAGCACCAAGAGGAAACCCTATCGATGGCAACCTGAAGTTGACGTACCATACAAGGAAGTTTAGCACCAGAGATGTACAGGGCAAGATCGTCAACATAGATGGAGCAGCGCACTGACGGCGGGATGGAATCGACAACTCCATTGAAACCAATAGCGAAAAGCAACACGCTCAGTACACTGCCCTGCGGCACCCCTTCGTCCAGGACAAAACACCTCGACAGCGTGGCACCACAACGGACCTGAAACGAACGGTCCGACATCAACAACTGAAGGAATAGGGGAAGTTGCCCCCTAAGTCCCAAAGAGTGGAGGCTCCGCAAAACCCCCAACCTCCACGTGCTATCATATGCCTTTTCGAGGTCAAAGAAGACGGCCAGGGTCATTTTGTTGGAAGCAAAAGACTCACGAATGTCGTGATCCAACCGAAGGAGAGGATCCTGAGTCGAGCGATGGCGACGAAAACCAAATTGGTATCGGAAAATGCATGGAGTTGCTCCAACGTGGGAACAAGACGGGAAGCCAACAATCTCTCTCCATGAGCTTACATGTATTGCAGGTCAAAGAAATATAGGGCGGAATGGTTATCGGAAGAAGTCGGATCCTTCCGAGGTATGGGAAATGGGGACAAATAAATACATATGCAGTAGACCAGACAGGAGGGAAGACCCCCTCCACCCATATTCTATTGTATAAGCCGAGAAGGAAGGCAGTGGCAGATGGATGTGCATGTCGAAGCATCTGAAAGGAGATGCCGTCAGGGCCAGGCGCTCCATCCCCGCAAAGCTTGAGGGCGTCTAGGAACTCGGCCCTGGTGAATAGCCGGTTGTATGGAAGGTCTGTTCCAGGCGGAACAGAAAAATCAGGAAACTCAACCCGCAAGCGACTAGAACGAAAAGGTTCAGGATAACGGGAGCCGCTGGAGCAGGACGCGAAGTGATAACCCAACTCGTCCGCCACAACTCCGGGAGCAGAGATGACATCAGAAGTTTGCGGGCCATAAGCGAGGATAATAGGCGGATCAGCATGGTGTTTTCGGGAAATTTTTCGCACCTTTTTATGGACTAAAGATACAGGCGTAGAAGAATTAACGGTGGAAGCGTATGTGCGAAAATACTGTTTCCGCGTACGGCGATTAATACGCCGGGAGCGGGCCGCCAAAGCCTTAAACAGAATCAAGTTTGAAGGTGTGGGAGTCTGTTTATACAGCTTATACAACTTACGCTTTTCACGATTAGCCCGAGCACACTCCTGGTTCCACCAGGGGGTTGTTGATTTTCGGGTCCCAGATGAACGGGGTATATGCTCCGTTGCCGCCTGAAGGATAACTTCCTGAAAGTAAGTGAAGGCATCTGCCGGCGACGGGAACACGTTAGTTGCAGGAAAGATGGAAAAGTAAGTGGCCTGATGAAAGGAAGACCAGTCTGCCCTGTCATAGCGCCAGCCAGAATAAGGTGGTAGCTGCGGACTGGGGCCGAAGGATGGTATCACGATAGGGTAGTGGTCACTACCACAGAGGAAAGACGACCTTTCCCACCCAAAACGATCTAAAGACGAGATGGAACACAACGAGACGTCAACACAGGAAGAAGTGCCTGTATCAAAACGTTCAAAGGTGGGAAGGCCCGTGTTGAGACAACCCAATGAAAAATCCTGCAAAATACTCAACAACCAACCGGCATTGGGGGACGTAACAGAGTCACCCCACAAAGGATGGCGAAGGTTAAAGTCACCGAGAACCAACATGGGCTGTGGGAGACACGTGAAAAAATCGACGAGGTCTTTCTTGGTATATTTACAGCTGGGCGCCAGGTACACCGAGCACAGCGTAAGCGGCGCGTCAAGATGGATACGAGCCGCCACGGCATGCAGCGGAGTAGAGAGTGGAATGGGAGTAAATGGGACAGACTCGTGAAGCAGGATCGCTGCCCCACCTCTGTCGCTGGTTCCACGATTCAGGGAAATAAGGGGCTCCCTGTACCGGGAAGGTTGTAAAAGGTCACGGTCACGAAGTTGCAACTCCTGTAAACAAACAGCCAAGGGCTGATGATCGACAAGTAATCTCTTCAGCTCTTCGTAATTAGCAAAGTATCCGCGGCAGTTCCATTGGATGAAACGTGCCATAAACGGGAAACAATCAAAGGTCAGGACGAGCCGTGACAATAGTCACGATGTTTTGGGATGTGGCAGTCTTAGCAGAGGTGAAAGGCGGAAGGTCCTGCGAGCCGCCGGACGACCCACCAACAGGGACCTCAAACCCCGGAGGGAGAGGAAGATCACGCAGCAGGGATATGTGTGGACCCCCCTGTTTACGAGAGGGGTTCCTGGGCACATCAGGAGAGGGCTCGCCAAAGAGGCGCGCCAAGTCACACTCCACATTTCGAACATCCCTCCCCTCAGACGCACCCCTGCCAGACTTCTTAGCAAGCCGGGAAGGGGGACGCGTCTCGCCAGGAGGCGCCCTAACAAAGGCTGGGGAAGATGGAAGAGGATGACAAGGAGGAATGGCGTCGGCGGGAGTGAGATGAGACACATCGGATGACAAGTGTGTGGCGTCAGCAGTTAAAATCTCGGAAGCGGTCCGCGGCCGAGGAGAGCCAGAAGGCTCCGTCGACGAGACCGAAGTCAAAGGGGGTGGAGGGGAAGAGGCAGGAAGGGAAGACTCCTCCATCCTCCTGCATCCACCAGCAGCCAACCCACCCTCAACACACATCGAAGCGGGGCCACGTCTACCCGAAGGAAGACTGCGAGCGGGCGAGGTGTCAATCGATACCTCCTCGGACCTCCCCTCCGGTGGGACAGTGTCAGCACGGGACACCCCCACGGAAGAAGAGGAGTCCGAAGAGTCCATCGTGGCATCCGAAAAAGTTTCAGAATCGCTGGAATAGTGCTGAAGCGAAGCGGGCTTAGGCGGAGTAAGTAGTAAATTATCAGAACGGGCAGAGTGCGGACCACTGGTCCGAGATCGGCCACGCGGGTTGTCAGCGCGGCGAGCCCGTTTAGGCAGGACAGAGACAGGTTCCCCAGTACAAACGGGATCCTTCTGCTTCAAGAAGTCCGCGGCCCGATAAGCAAGCGAGTACGGATGTCTGTCCCGGGAAGATCCGCCCTTGGACGGACTCTCGCAACCGTGAAGAGGGACCTGGTGTTTCCCCGGCGAAACAGAAGCAGGGCGTTTTCGGGAGACGGTACAGGTAGGCTCCGACGAGGCACATGGACGATTGCAGTTGACCTCAAAATCCGAACTTATTTTTTTTTTTTTTTTTTTTTTTTTTTTTTTTTTTTTTTTTTTTTTTTTTTTTTTTTTTTTTTTTTGTTTTGGTTTTTTTTTTTTTTTTTTTTTTTTTTTTTTTTTTTTTTTTTTTTTTTTTTTTCGCAAAATCAGACATCCCCTTGGGAGCTGCATGGACCTCTACAAGGAGAGGAGCGTGAGAGAGGGTCGTGTGTGTCGGCGAAGAACGACGAGCGGGCCGGCGGACCATTTCGGGAGAGTTGGGAGGACAATTGTCCAGAGCCACAGAAACCACCGAAACAGGTGAACCGGGAACCGGCACGGAAGGCCGAACGGTCGAACGTAAAAGCGGAACAAGCCCCGGAGACAACGCACGGGGGCGATGAGCAACGGAAGAGGCAACCGCAGATGGAGTGGACGCTGCCGCAGCATAGGAAAGAGGAAGATGAGCCAGCTTCTCCCTCGCCCGGCGGGTAGCCTCACGACGGTCATATTTATGAATGGCGCACTGCTCCAGGATTTCCTTCTCCAAGGCGAAAAAGGGGCAGTGGACAGAGGAGGCCGGGTGTGGCCCCTTGCAGTTAGGACAACATGGAGGATCTCTGTCACAGTTCGGGTGGAGAGAACTGCCACATGTCGGACAGATGGTCTGGGGAGACCGACAATATTTCTGGGGGTGACCAAATTTATGGCACTTGAAACATCTTCTCGGGAAGGGCACATAAGTCCGAACCGTGTGCATGGTAAAACCAAGTTTTACCTTAGATGGAGGGAAAGGCACAGAGAAGGTAAGTAAAAGACGAGGGTTCGTCTTGGAGGGGTCATCCTTACGTGGAGGGAACCGATAAACGTCGGTGATAGGCACGTGGTGAGCCTGTAAATGAGTTAGGATGTCAGTGGAAGCATCGGAACAGAACTCCGGCGCATATATGGTACCCTTCGACGTGTTACGGACAACATCAGGTTTAGAAATGACGGGAATCTTCCCCAGATGGGATAGGGAAGCAAGGACGTTGCTCTGGGTACGAGAGGCAGCACGAACCAAGAGGGAACCGTTCCTCATTGGCGTAGCCTGTGGCTCAGTAGTTTGGAGAGCAGCTTCCAAAGCATCACTAAGGATGAGCTGGCTCACAGAAGTCAGTGGACGAGATGACGTTGAATGTAAATAAAAATAAAGCGGGTAGGAATCAAGACCCGGGACCCCTGGAGGGGGGTCGGCGAACGTGATCGTCGGCGTTGGTTTATACTGGCGTTTAGGAATGGAACCCCGCTGACGCAGGGGCTCCTGGAATGGCAAACGTAAAGACGGAGAGACAAGGGTATTCTGAGAGGCCACAACAGCCTCACCTGGTCTAGACGGGGCAGTCCCTGAAACGGGACCGGAATCGAGGGCGATAGGGGTGGGTGGTGGAGTACCAACCATTTCATCAACAAGGGCGTCAAAGCCCCTGCTGGACGCAGGCCTGGGAACGGCCAGGGAGGGGACGGGTTGGGGACCCGCCAGATGGTGATTGCCGCCTTTCTGGAAAACGGTAAACTTTTAGATTTTCTTCCCATGAAAAATACTCCTGCAAAACATCAGCACCGCAATAAATAAACACAAATTCAATAACACAAATGATGAATAGAAACATAAATCCCGGCAGCGTAACTGCAGCAACCGCGCCCACCACAGGCCCAGAGCTACCTACCTCCCCCCTAGAAACCCCACCCCGTAGGGTGGGCCATGGGTGTGGCGGAACTCCGCGTCCAGTCCCAAAGATGGAAAATAAGACGTGCACCACACGGATAAGACGCGAAGCCCCAAGATTATGCGCCCAAGTGCAGAGACAGGCCTCCTCACATTGTTAGGGGCAAGGTCGGGACCCCTACAAAATAGCGCGGCCCGGAGAAAGGGCAACAAAAACGGGTTTTAACCTGTACCCTCACCCACGTAGGAAGGAGGGCAAGATGGGCACATGACACACACACAGAGACAACAGCCCGGTAGCCACCAGGAAGCAGGGAAATGGGGAGACTCTCAGAAGAGAGATCAGGGATACGTAGGGTAGTACGTACAGAAAACGGAGGAGAAGGGACAGAAACTGAGGAAGGGAAGGGAAGGGGAATGGGAAAAATAAATAAGAAAAATAACCAATAATAATAATAATAATAATAATAATAATAATAATAATAATAATAATAATAATAATAATAATAATAATAATAATAATAATAATAATAATAATAATAAGAAACAAAACATAAATGGAAAGGAGGGGAACCACAAAAAGGGGGAAAATCAACGAAAAACAAAAACGTACAACCACTTCGCAGATACCATTCGGAAAAGGTATCTGAGCCCCCCCACCCCGACAAGGTGGGGTACGTTAACGGGGGGGATAATAATAATAATAATAATAATAATAATAATAATAATAATAATAATAATAATAATAATAATAATAATGATAATAATAATAATAATAATAATAATAATAATTGAAATTAATCTTTCTCTTATAGTATTTATTGGTAGGACATTTATATCACCAAAGAATGTGTCCCAAAACAAAAAATTCGTTTCTTACATGTTTTTTCATGCAGAATTCAAAAATTGTATTGGTTTTTATCTGTCAGGTCCAGTTTTGACACTATCCACATGTAAACATGGAAAAACTTGCAAAAATAAATAATTTTTCCCGTGAACAGAAACAAAACGGTTGGATATACAAACGGATAATGTAAATAAAATATGTGTTTCTTGTCCAAATAATATACAAAATATGCTGTGAAAATTTTAAATTGATGGGACAAATAATAAAAAAGATATATCAGTTTTTCAGTTATGAAATGTCAAATAAAATTTTATTACATTTTTGTTACATTTCGAGTGAATAGCGGCAAAACTGGACCATATAGACAAACACCAATATAATTTTTGGATTCAGCGCAAAAAATTACATAAGAAACAAGTCTTAAGTACAAGTCAACAAAAATTTGTTCCCCCAGCGTTTATTATTATTTTTATTACTATTATACCGGGGAACAAAATTTTTATTGACCTGTATATATATGACTTCTTTCTTATGTAATTTTTTGCGCTGAATCCAAAAATTATATCGGTGTTTGTCTACAAGGTCCAGTTTTCTGCCATTCATATGAAAACTAAAAAAAATGCAAAAAAATTTTTTTACCCTTTCATAAATAAAAACCCGCTAAATCTTTTATTATTATTTGTCATATCAATATTAAATTTTCACAGCATATAAACTTGGGCAAGACAAATTTTATTAAAATTATCTGTTTGGGTACCAACCGTTTAGTCACTATTCATGGAAAAAATAAATTTTTTTGGCAACTTTTTTTCCATGTTTACATGTGAATAGTGTCAAAACTGGAAAGTGACAGACAAAAACCGATACGATTTTTGAATCCAGCATAACAAAAAAATTTTGAGTTCCTGTACAGGTGCAAGCACTGGGCAGTGAAAATCGAGTATACTAGTGTGAAACCAACACTAGGATCTGCCCCTAGACAAAACGAAATATATTGCCAATATAGACATGTCACATCTTATGGAGTAAGTTCAGTTCCCGAAAGAAGAACGCAAAAATAACGTCTGATCGAAAATGGGGAAATTCGGTTAGAATGTAAGAAAGCCGATTCCCACAGGGAATGGAGCTTATTGCAGCAAAGTACCAGCTGCTTTGGGTCGCTAATGCAGGGTAATCAATCAAAAGATGGAGGACTAAGGGAGGTGTGTGTGCGGACTTGGTAAAACGGACAGGATGAAGGATTTTTCCTTGATATGAGGTATCCGTGAGTCAAATTAGTGTGGCCGATCCTAAGATTGGTCAGTGTCACCTCCCGGTGTCGACACAGGCGAATTGGGAGCAACCAACTTTTCACGAGGGGTTTCACCGAACGGAGTTTAGCGCAACGCACGTCTTGAAACCACTTTTGATGGGGGCGTAGTAGTCAGTTGCTGGAAGAAGTCCCATTCGGAGTTCTCGAGGGAGGTAGGCGTTGTTGGATTTTAGGGAGACCGCCACCTGAACTGAGGCTCGGTCAGCTTGCTCATTACCCGCAACCCCCACGTGAGATTGAACCCAATAGAATTGCATAGCTTTCTCTCGGGCATGGAGTCTGCACATTGAATCTTATGTCTGGTCTGGTATGCTGACTTGGGGCATGAGTCTGCACATTGAATCTTATGTCTGGTCTGGTATGCTGACTTGGGGCATGAGTCTGCACATTGAATCTTATGTCTGGTATGCTGACTTGGGGCATGAGTCTGCACATTGAATCTTATGTCTGGTCTGGTATGCTGACTTGAGGCATGAGTCTGCACATTGAATCTTATGTCTGGTCTGGTATGCTGACTTGGGGCATGAGTCTGCACATTGAATCTTATGTCTGGTCTGGTATGCTGACTTGGGGCATGAGTCTGCACATTGAATCTTATGTCTGGTATGCTGACTTGGGGCATGAGTCTGCACATTGAATCTTATGTCTGGTCTGGTATGCTGACTTGGGGCATGAGTCTGCACATTGAATCTTATGTCTGGTCTGGTATGCTGACTTGAGGCATGAGTCTGCACATTGAATCTTATGTCTGGTCTGGTATGCTGACTTGGGGCATGAGTCTGCACATTGAATCTTATGTCTGGTCTGGTATGCTGACTTGGGGCATGAGTCTGCACATTGAATCTTATGTCTGGTCTGGTATGCTGACTTGGGGCATGAGTCTGCACATTGAATCTTATGTCTGGTCTGGTATGCTGACTTGGGGCATGAGTCTGCACATTGAATCTTATGTCTGGTCTGGTATGCTGACTTGGGGCATGAGTCTGCACATTGAATCTTATGTCTGGTCTGGTATGCTGACTCGCCAAAGTTGTCTGTCGTATTAGAAACCTATAATGTATTTTTTCTATGTCTTAACTTCTCGCTCCTGTACAGTCTTTCCTCAGGCATCTCAATGATATTTATACAAATTTTCTGGTCTAAAATTATGCTTTCCTCTCCTTTTATAATGTTGACTCCAATGTATTTAAACTTGCACATCTATTTATTTCCTACTTTGAACATCTCCTTCAACCTGTTTACTTCACTCAAATTCTTCATTACTATCGTAACGCAGATCATCTAAGTACTTAAACATTCATATTCGTTTATTTTTTCATAATTTTTTTCACATCAATTTCTCATCCCTACTTTCTTTATCACCTTCTTTCATTTAGTGTACCAAGCCAGGGCAGCATCTTTTAGAATATGTATGTACTACTATCTTTAGTCTTCGCACTTTTTTGGTGGTATATATTTTATCCTTTCTATTTGATCTCCCGGTAAATATATGTTTTTACATCAAGAGATTTATACATCCATCCATAATAATTCATCATTCTTAAACACAATTTCAGTGCTTCAGGAGAACATGTTGGTGCATCTATTTTTTACATCCAAGTTGTTTTCTTCAAAACTTCTCACTACTAATCTTGCTTTGCATTGCATATTTTCTCAGTTATTATCCGCCTAATAGATATAACTATTTGTCCCAAATACTACTCCTTATATATTGCACTTCCTTTCCAGCTCCCAACTTCATCTATTTAAGCCATCAGCACTTTTCATTGTCAAGTCAGCTAACAAGATTTCTCTCTTATTTTCCCTACATTTTCAAAATCCCTGAAATCTATCTACTTTTTCTAACCTGTGTGAATATCTTCTACATTATACCTATCATTCCATCTTCTAGTTGTTACCTTCCCTGCTCTACTTATTGCTTGAACTTTCTTGACTCTTCCTCTTTCCATTTCCTATGTCGTTCTTTGCTCGTCATCACCGGTATCTCTGTCTCTTCAATGGCTTATTCTCGTTCTTCTTCCAGATGAGCCTCTTAACTGATTTTCTACCTCTTTCTGTACACTCACTATTATCCTATTCTCATCAACGTCATCAACAACGAAAATGTTTTTCTTTATTCTCTCAGATTTCTCCAACCTGTTTGCAATTTCTTTCTCCATCCTTTCTTCAATAAGTTTTCTTCCTTACTCTCCTGTTTCCTGGTTATTTCACGCAATGTCCCTCCGTTTTTCATTATTACTGTTTTTGTTTCTCCTCATATTACCTTAGTTGGTCTTCTCCACTCGTTTTCACCTTCTTTCTTCTAATATACGTCATCTCCAATTTGTGAGTCTTCTAGTTTGTGTTCTCAGTCTCTTTTTAATAAGACATTCCTTATTTTCTCTCCAGTTTCCCGTCTTACATGAATTTACCTTGTTTGATGAACATAATTTAAAGTGCCCCTTACTATCTCCAGACTATATGGGTTACCACTTGAAAAATTCGAAGGTATTCCAAGATTTATTCGCAATACCTTATGACTTGGTGCAAATCCTCCTCTGTTTGTGAGACTGTTTTTAGCTGCCAGAGACCACTAACATACAGACTTTTCAATTTTCTTCTTCTCTCGGTTTTGTAATTGATTCCTTGATCAATTCTAAAATCCTCTCACACTGTTTATTACTCCAATGGCTTTCTGCAGCTGTGGTTTTCAACTCTTTAAACCACTTTTAAACTTTTTAAACCACTCTATCATAACTTTCATCTTACCATTCTGAAATTCTAATCCACTGTCTGATAGAATTTTTTTCTGTGATCCGCCTATAATTTATCATTAAGAGGGAGTGTATATCTTGTATGCCATGGTCTATTATTACTAAACATTTATTACTTTCAAATTCTCGCCAATCTAATTGAATTAGTGTCATTAAATTTATTCTGCTAAATGGCAAACCTACCACAAGGATCTTGGGTGGATTTTTCTTATATGTTCTTTACAATTAGTTTCGCATGCTTCACATCTTTCCTCCAATTCCCCTAAATCCAATGAAAATGTTTCACTAATTCATCGTCATCATCAAACCTATTACTGATTTTAAAAAAATAATTTTTCTGTGATTCGAATATACCAATCCATCTTTTCATCAATTCTTTTCCTTTTTTACTCTTAATCCACAGGCCTCTGCAATTGCACTAATCCAAACCACGTGTTTTCTTTTGTTTCTATTCAATAGTATGCAGGAATGTCCTCCTTCATTATCATGTCTGTAGAATTTGTAGATTAAGATCACAAATATCAACAGTTCCATCTTCATGTTAAAATTTTTTTTTTTTTAAATTTCATCCTTTCCTTGCCAATTCCCCTAAATCCAATGAAAATGTTTCATCTAATTCATCGTCATCATAAACTCTATTACCTTTGATTTTACAAGGCAATATATTTCTTTTAATATTTATATCTGTTTTTCCAAATACAAAACAACGATTTTTAAATTTTTGTGTGTCATCTATATATTGCAATTCTATCAGTTAATCCACTAATCAATTTTGTTAATCAATTCTCCATTACGGTTATCTATACTCCTGTATCTATAAATCGCCATTACATAATCTTAGAATATTTATTTTCTTTAGATCATTACATTCTCATTCTTAATTGAAAATTTCTATTTATTTTCTTTCCTTCTAATCTCCTCTAAATCCCATTCTATATTTTAAATCTTATATTTACACAATTTCTAAATATAAGTTTCATTATTTCTTTCTATAAAAAATATAGATTTATTATTTTTATCTTTCTATTGTCATTTCTTTACAAATTTTCATTATGTGTCCTTCTTTTTTACATTCCCAACACACATTGTTGTATTTTTTCCAATAGCAATCTTCTGTTTTATGATTATTCCGTTTACAAATACCACATTTATAAATTAAATGTTCTTTCTCTCCAGTAACATTCTTCAGTGTTATGATTATTGTATTTACATATTGTGCAAAATTTATTTTTATTATACCAATTTTCTTTTTTAGTTTCTTCTTTTTCTACTACTTCAACTACTGATTTCATCATATTTACAATTGATTCTGTAGTTGTTATGCAAATATTTGTTTTAATTCCTTCAATCTAATTGATAACATAATTTTCTTTCCATATCTTTCATATTTGATTTACTGATATGAATGTACCTTATCACTTATTTTAATGTCATCCAGTTTTTCACAATCTCTTTTTGCTTTATCATACCTTGCTACATATTCTCTGAAAGATTCTCCTTTTCTTTGTTGCATTTTTAGTAGTGTTTGTACTTAAGATAACTTTCTTGTTCTTTATTTCTACAGTATCTTTCTTTTAATGTATTTATATTTGTTTCTACTCCATTTTCTGTCCATAACTCTTTTTTTTTCATCCAAAGACATAATTACTTCTAGGGTTCTTCCTGCTAACCGTCCTATTATTGGTGCTATTTAGTTTTTCCTTTCTTCAGTATGACTTCTCCTCCCATACTGTTATAACTCGAATAAGTTTCGTTCAAAGAGTTCTTCTTTTTTCCACCTAAAATTAAGGTCGTATCTATAATTCGTTTCCTTGTTCATTGGTTACTCCTTTTCTTACTATCATCAGTTCCTTCATCATTCGTTAGTTTATCATTGTTATTGTTAAAATTTCTTTTGCAGTATCTTCATCTTCTTCTTTGACATTTTCGTTTGTTTATTTTTATTAGGTGTATGTGTCAAACCAGCCATATTATTTCCATTCAATTTCTTCCGAAGATATCCTGTTGGAGTTTTTTAATTCCATTTTTGAATTTGGATTGAAGATGTCCAAAATTGTTGTTATGATATCTTTCTTTATCTGATTATAATATTTTTCATATATATCTTCTTTTATTATTCCGTCTTGAATCCTTATTATTGTTACTTCTTATATTTTAATATACTTTTACTTTTTTATTATTATTTAAATTTTATTTCTTTATTTTTAACTATAAATACTCTTAAAGATTAAATCAATTTCAACCTATATTATAATAATTCTATATCAATTTTTGCTGGAATGAGAAGAAAGGATTAAAAGAATTTAAGTCAAAACTAATGATATATAATATATATATATATATAGTATTAAATATATATATATATAATATAATCTAATATGATATTAATATATATATATATATATATTATATATATAAATATAGTATATATATATATACTATATATAACGCGGTAATATATATACTCAATTGCTGTGTAAAACCCAAATATATATATATGTAACAATGAATTTATTTGTTAAAGTATATGAAAAGGAAAATTAGAGATAATCTATTTTCTCCTTTTCATATCAGTTATCTTCAATCCAAGACTTTCAGCATAGAACTTATATCATTCTATTTTCTCTTCTATATTTATTTTTTTTCCTCACGTAAGTTCAAAATCGTTACACACTTCAAGTCGCATTTTATTTAAATTTGTTATTTGCTTCAGACTCTCTTATTTTTTTTCATAGCTGATATCAAAATCTGAAGTCCAAATCCCCTCCACCTCTCCCCCTCCTCGACCCCAAAAGTAATTCCTTTAGATTTCCCAACTCATTATCTTAGCAATGTACCGATACTTGTTTTAAATTAAATCTAAACCTTAAGCATCCTGTGAAGCACAGCTGACTGATTTATACATTTTATTCTTCCACACGACTTTAACATTTTCGGTCGTAAATATTTTAGTTTAACAGTTTGGTATTATAGAAATTTCGTCCACAAAAGTACTTCGTTGGAATATTTGATTTTTTTTCAAATTCCCTTTTTATTTTTTTTAGAATTTTCAAAGTTTATTTTTTATTTAATTTTAAAGACAAAGTGAGATTTGATTTATAAGTTCCGTTACTACAGGAACTAGACAACGTTAACCAAACTAATTTTTTTTTTAATATTTTTCTTCTTGCGTTTCCCCCAGCACTTTAGATAAACTTTCTCACGAGCGTTATTTTCAAAGTGAATAAATTCATGCACATTTTTTTTACCACTTAATTACTTTTATATTTTTGCACCTACCTCCCTTTAGTAGTGACCCACTAATTTTCACTCTACTCTTATGTCAATTTATATATGTATTCTTTTTTTTCTTTGTTGTCGTCTACAAAGCTCCATCCTTTCCATTTTACTAAAAATTTAATATAAAGTTTTTTTTGGTGAATATCTGGCCCTTTTAGCTTTTATACGCATATTCCCTAAATAATCTAAGAGTGATGCCTAATTCTAATAGCCATAAGACCACATTATGTCTCCGCACCGAATAATAATAATAATATAATAATAATAATAATAATAATAATAATAATAATAATAATAATAACGCCAGCGAAAATGATATTAATAATAATAATAATAATAATATTAATAATGCCAGCGAAAATGATATTAATAATAATAATAATAATAATAATAATGGAAAAATTAATTATTGCACTTGATCTTGGACTTCGCGCAAACTAGTATTTTTAGATTTATAGTTTTATATTTCTTTTTAATTGCACCCCTTTTAAACACCCTTTGTGACCCAAAGACTATATCGCTATTTCCTCACACGATTTTTTTATTATCATTTAATCAAAGCTCTCACCCTCGTTTTTTTTTAACAAACTAGTCGCTGTTGGAATCAATTCTTAATTACACTATAACCAGCCGTACACTAACGCTTCACTACCAGAACCCACTCAACTACCAATTATTTTTAGTTATAAAATATATACAAATTTTATATAATCTTGGCTCCGTTTTTAAAATACTTTGCATCATTTTCATCTGACCAGATGTCTAAAATTCAAGTTTATTTTGTTTAAAATTTGGTACACTTTTGAAACCCACTTTATTACTTAATGTGTTCTCAAAGAAAAATTTGTTAACATTTTTGTACCTTAATGCTCAAGACATTATTTATTTCCATTATTTTTAAAGTTAAAAGCAACTACTTTGTCAAACTTTCTAAGAAAATTGTTAAAGTGTACAAACCCCAATAGAGATTTTATTTCAGACTTGAAATTAAGTATCATGTAATTTTAATATTCTATAACTTTTTAAAAAAAAATTAGCTGAAATTTTTATTTCTATAAAACTTATCTATTAGAATGAATAATGAATTTATGTCGAGAAATGACGAGTCTAAATGTATTTTGGAAAAAAGGGACACTTATTTTTCAATAAAATTGTCATAAAGAAAATTTAAAGTGACATAACTTATGTCATTTATTTGAAAACACTTTCTAATATTTTTACTTTAATATTCCTTTTATAACATGTTTAACTTTCTTTAAATTTTCTCTCTTTATTTATTAAAATCTACTTATTTTTTTATCTTGTTTTAATAACCTTTTTGTAGCGGACCTTCTTTATTTATGGCGGACTTTTATAGCGGAACTATTACTGAATAATATATCATAAGCAAAAAGTTTATTGAATTTAACATTTCCTGTGAAGATTTTGTATAATAAACTTGAAGCAGCAGATAGCGACTTTTCTTACAAGGCTTTTACCTAAAACATCGCCCACAAGCAGAAATTTTTGGGCGAAATACTATATATATATATATTATATAATATATATATATATATATATATATTATATTATATATATATATAGTATATATTATATATATATATATTATATATATAATATATACAAAAATATAATATTAATATATATATATATATATATAATATATATATATAATATATTATATGGTTTATACAAATTGAATTTAGATATTGCCAAGTATTAAGTAATAATATAATAATTAAAGTTATAGATGAGGGGAATAGCCATTCAGTCTAGAAAATCAATTTAAATGTTATTATTTATATAATGGTACCATTAAGGAGATTGAGATTGGTTTTGGAATTTTAATTATTAAAAAACAATAAGTCTTAGACTAAAAGTAAATTAGTTATAAACTTAAAATAAAATTATATTCTTATTTTAACGCAATAAAATCTAATCAGTAAAACAATACTTTCATATTTCAAAAGGTGGCGGAACAAAAGAAGTGATAACTTTTCTGATCTGCACGTGCAAGCTGCTAATTCCTGACGTCTTCGCACCTCCGCAGTCCGCACCTATTCTGGTAGTCCGCTCGGAGTGGACTAGCGGAGCGGAATGCCACCTCTGATATATATAGATATATATAACATATATATAATATATATATATATATATATATATAATAATAATATAATATATATAATATATATATATATATATATATTTAGACCAGGGACTTAATGCAAGGTTTCTAAGTTTGCAGATGATACTAAAGTGGCTACCTCAGTTAGCAATAGAGAAGAATATATAAAGATTCAAAATGATCTTGATATATAAAGATTCAAAATGATCTTGATAAACTTCTTGGGTGGGCAGATAAGTGGCAAATAAATTTTAACAGTAAAGAGTGTAAGGTTCTTCACCTAGGTTACTCAAATAAAAGTTTTAACTACTATATGAATGGAGATTGGCTTGAGTCTGTGGACCAAGAAAAAGATTTAGGTGTGATTATAAGCAGTAATTTGAAAGTAGCTAATCAGTGTTTGGATGCGAGGAATAAAGCTAACAAGATGTGGGCATAATAAATTGCAATGTGTTACACAGAGCAAAGAAAAGTACAAGTAACTGTATAATAGCTAGTAGGCCAGTATTCAGAGTATGTGGCACATTATTTGCCGCTATTTAAAGAAAGACTTAGATATGCTAGAGAGAGTGCAACATAGAGCAACAAGGATGATACCTAGGTTTGAGGGTAAAAGCTACAAGTAGAGGCTAAAGGAGTTAGGAATGTTTTCTGTAGAAAGGCGATTTCTCAAAGGGGACATGATACAAGTCTACAAAATATTTACATAAATTGATAATATGGGGACCAATAAATTCTTCATAGTAGAGCACGGACAGGAGACCAGGGGCATAATAAGAAAATTAAGAAGAAAGTATGCCATCCTGATATAAGAAAGCATTCATTCAGTAATAGGGTGCTAAATTTGGAATGGAGCCAAAAAGGAGTTGTTGAGTGAGAATTCATTGCATCATTTAAAAAGGATTGGATAGTATAAGGATGTTTAGGAGGTAGCATATAGTACTATATGACTAAGCCCACTTGGCAGTTTTTAGTTCAAAAGTTATTAAGGTTAAATTGCATGTTATTACTATGAAGTTATTAAAACTTTGTAGTGTGGTTAGCATGTATTTTAGATATAGTTTTTTTCATTTTAGTTGTAGACTATGTGTATACTATGTAGGTATTGACAAGCCCCAGCTGCTTTGGTGGATTTGCATGAGCATGTGGTTTGGTGATTGGGTAACTAGTAAGTTATTGACAAGCCTAGGGTCTTTGTATATTTGCATGAACATGTTGTTTGGTAACTGGTTATGTTAGCTTGACTGGGACAGTTTCGATAGGCCCATGTGGCTTCTTACTGTCTTTTTATTTCTAATGTTCAATCACACTGTTATTCCCAGGTTTACCAACATCAGTCTAATATGACTATTTTCCATCAACATTGAGACCAATTTCAAAATGTCAAAACAATGAATACCTTCAATCAACATATAGGACTGTAAAGACAGAAATATTAGTCACGCCATTTATCCCAGGTCTACCAACCTCAGTTTAACGTGACTATTTTGTCAGAACTAACAACAATATCAAGAAATCCATGATACCCCTGATGTTTCTGATGTCCAAGATGTATCCAATCTCCATGGCACCCTTTATGTCACTGAGGTTCTGATGTCCATGATGTTCCAATCTTAAGAAGAAACCCTCCACGCTGAGTACACTTTTGTAAATAAGTCACTCTGTGCTTTGGCAGGGAAGTGATAGCAAACCTTTTATAAGTTCACATTAAAATGTGACATTTTCCTTAAAAATAAACTCTAATGGAAAATGCTTTATCATATACTATAATTATGCAATAACACTATATTTTAACCATTTTTTAATAATATACGTGTTTTGTTAAAAATATAGTTTTAAAACATGTAATAAAATAAGATTTACCATAATAAATGTGTCAAACAAAAAGACAAAGCAAATAATGCCGAAAAATCATTATTAACCAAATTTTGCTAATTCACTTTTTCCTCCAAAATGACCAAGTTTGGCACCTAAATTATAAAAAGCCCAGGAGCAATGATACCAGTAACTATTTTATGTAATTATATATTTTTAAAATATAATATTGTATGTACAATATTGCAAAAAGTTTAATAAATGAAATATGTTTTTAATATTTTCTATTTTCATATGATATGAAAATCAAAAATATTAAAATTAAAATGAATAAAAATTTATGCAACCAAATATTTAGATATAAAATGTATTTTATTTTGTATATTAATTCTATACTATACATCAAAAGAATTTTTGTAATACAAGAAAAGACTAAAAATAATGTTAACCCTTTGAGTCTGGATGCAACTGATTAGTCATACTTTTAAACCTCGCCTTAACCTCAGTTATTTTTGCTATTTTCTGGTTTTCTTTAGATATTTTTGTACAGAGTTGTCAGTTTCATATATTTAAGGCAAAAAAAGATGAAATTTTGCTTAGTGTTTGATCCGCACGTATGGGAAGAGGGCGTTTTGATCTTTGAAAAATTATATTTTGCCACAGTGACCATGTATCTTTGTGTAAAGGTTTTTCATTTTTTGAATTATTTACATATACATTCTAAATTTCTAGTAGTTGAAAGAAAGATCTTTCAAATGATACAGATACTTTTCTTATAAAACACACCAAAAATATGTAAATCGGTTTAGTAAAAAACGTGCGACGGAAGTGTCACAATCAGCAATAAACCAACCAACCTAAAAGGTAAGATAACCTAACATAAAATATTATAATCATGTAAGTAAGAAATAATAATAATAATAAATTATTATTATTATTTCTGTGCGCGGGGCCTGTACCTGTTTTATGATTGTGTAGCCTTATTTTTACATTCAATGAGTTGCCAAATTGAAGCAGCTCGGTTTTAGGTTTTATAATAATAATAATAATAATAATAATAATAATAATAATAATAATAATGATAGTCAGAGAAAATGGTGTGCGTAAATTTTAAATCCCCAGATTTAAATCCCCCATCAGCTGTTTTGTAAATCACCCGACAGTTTAGTCATTTTGATTTGACAAAGATGCCCTTGGGCTTTGATCCTTTGCAAATATATATATATATATATATACTATATATATATATATTAGAGATTTACTATAATAAATATATATATAATTATATAATATTATTATAATTTATATATATATATATATATATATATAATATATATATATATAATATATATATATATAGTAATATATATATAATATATATATATATATATATATATATATATATATATATAATATACAGTAAGAATGCATCCGGAGAGTAATTTGGCCGAGGCTGAGAATGAAAACACATTCCGGCCAGAAGGCCCGAGAATGAAATTTCATTTACTTACCTTCTATATATATTATAATATATATATATATATATATATATATATCATATAATAATATATTATTCATATAATAATTATAATAAGTATATATATATATATAATATTATTTTTATTTTTTACAATTTTATATAAAAATATTAAGAAAATCTGTATTTAATTTCCATTTGATATTATGTCTTCTCTAGTGGGAAAGGATCGAAGGAACGAGATGTAAAGCTGAGTGTTGTGCGCTACTAGGAATACATTACTATCAAGAGGAAACCCAAAGCAAAAGGTTCAAAATAATATAGCACAAAACCTATACTGGATCATCCTTTGAAAAGAAACATAAAACTACATATTTGAAGTTGAAAGAAATATCTGAATCTTCAAGAAGAAAGTGGCCGAAAAAAGAAACATGATATCACAGACACAGCAAATGATGTCCATGTCCATCCATATAATCAACTTCTACCTCTATTAAAAAAAGATCTCTACTCATCATTTTTCCCATATTAACTGAGAAAAAAAAACATTTGGGACATTAATGATAGAAAAGCACAGAACATCATTCAAAATCTGGGGAAATGATTGCTGTACAATCTGCTATTTTTCTTAGAAACTTTGGATTTAAGAGATAATAAATCACGTATGTTTCCACAATATAATATTTCCATCAAGGAGTACTTTCAGAAGAAGATTTACTAAACATATGTAAAAAGGGTAAAGAACAAAATACACTTCAGCTGCAAGAAAATTCAAGCAATATCATTACCATCAGATATTTGGACTTGCTCATATAACAATGAAGCTTTATAAGTAGTCAGCATTGCGATTGATAAAGATTTTCAAGGAAAGTGGAACAATTAACATCAAGTAGTTTGTTCTCATTCAGCAGAAACGCTATATCTAAAAAGTAAGAAAATTCTTAGTAGCTGGGATTTAAAAAATGAAAATATTCATGTTGTCCTAAACAGATAATGCACCAAACATTACAAAAGATATGAGACAGGTGTTTTAAATGAGACATGTTTTATTCATCTCCTTACAGCTAGTAAGTAATACATATGCTTATTCTAAAAAAGTCAAATTAAAGACTTATTACTTTATGTAGAAAATTTGATCTTTAGTAGATGCAAATTTGCTACAACTAAGTTGACTGAAATTCAAAAATCTCAAAATTTTACCAATACACAAGCTTATTCAAGATGTGAAAACAAGATGGAATTCATTCATCATATTATATACCGCAAAGGATCATAGAGCAAAATTGGCAATTCATTATTCTCAAATTCGAAAACATCTAGAAATCTAAATGCAAATCATGAAGCTAACATGAAAGAATATAATTAGCGTTGCTACAACCGATTTGAAGAATTAATCTAAAGAGCGAGTGATGATGAGTAGATTTATCTTTGTAATACCTGCATTAATGCGCATTCGCAAAAAAATATTTTAGCAAAACTTGGAAGGATAGCGGTGTAAAAAATATGAAAGATGAACTTTTAAATTCTGTTACTGAACGTTTTTGTACCATTAAAGAGAAGAAACTTAATGTACTTGCAAACAGTTCTAAATCCCACAATACAATTAGCTCCCTTTGATTTATTGATCAGAATAAAAAAAAATATTATGCTCAAAGAAGTAAAACTTTTTATAAAAGTTAAAGACTAAATACTTATTACATTTTCAAGATCTGAGAACAAAATGCATGATTAAATGATCTAGTCTCATACAAGATTCACATAAGAATCGAAAAGAAACAGACAGATTAAATGAGAAGGAAACACCTCAATTTCCTGGGTGCTTGATGAACATGCACTATAAAGAAAAATCGTCAGAAAAAATGAAGAAATATTCAGATAATAATCAAACCAATAAGAACTGAATCAAGAGGAATAAGAAAAGTTAAAATGCCAAACTAGAAGCAGCAGTGAGAGAAAACAACATGAATAGAAAATACTATTCAAACTACTAGGGATAAAATATTTATGCGAGCACCATTTATGAACGCAAAATCGGATGCGATCCACGTTATGGTGGTAAAGAAAGAAAACTTCTTATCCTGATGCATCTTACCTGAATTAGCTAGAAAATATCTCTCCTTTCCCCGCTTCTTTTTTTTCCCCCCCCTTTCAAGTATTTAAGCGAGAGATATGTTTAGCAAAGCAGTAAATATTAATCACAAGTAAAAGGAATTGTCTTTCTCCAGCACTAGCTGATCAGCTCCTGTTTCATTCATAATTTAAGAGCATTTGATTTAAATATTAGAGAATGGTTACGTAGAATAGCAATGCATAACTAATTTACACATTCCATTAACTGTCCTGACCCATTTTTGTTGCATATAATTTAAATTTTCTCAAAAAAATCTATTGTGATACTCTATACAGCACCAAATTATAAACATTACTTTTATATATATAATAATAATATATAATATATATTAATATAAATATATATATATATATATAATATATATATAATATATATATATATTATACTAGTATATTATATATTAATATATATAATATATATATAAATACTTAATATATATAATATAGTATACTATAAGTTCAAAGTGAGTTTGTTAAAACTTAAAAACTCTTTAATAATTTATAGATTAAGGATAATAATTTTTAGTCTTTGGTCAGATATGGCATGTAGTCTTTTACCAACTCCATCTACCTATTTCTGTATTGCATTTTTTAAAGCTAGATTTATCAAA
The DNA here is from genome assembly GCA_015478945.1 of Trachelipus rathkii. Taxonomy (NCBI): domain Eukaryota; kingdom Metazoa; phylum Arthropoda; class Malacostraca; order Isopoda; family Trachelipodidae; genus Trachelipus; species Trachelipus rathkii. Next base: position 27,638 of record JABUQX010011271.1, on the reverse strand, counting down.
AGTGTACTTTTTGTTAGGGTAGTCATCTTGATATCAAACCCCTTTTAAGTTGTTTATCAAATATATTAGTCAATTTAGTAAATGTTCTATAGCCTATCACTTATTATAGGTTATATAATTTAGTTATTAGTTTGACTTAATATTATCACTACAAAAAAAAAAAAAAAAATTTTTTACTTTTTATATGAATCATTCTTCTAAATAAATTTAATTCATTAAATGTCTCATTATTACTTTCAATGTATTATACTATTTTTATTTTCAAAATCTACCTTTTATAAAAAATATAGTCTCCGGCCAAGAAACGCCGCGAGCTAGTGGTCTCCGGCCGGACCGGAGACTTTAAAAAGGTCGGAAACTCCGGCCAAGCGCCCGGAGCCGGAGCTCCGTGCATCCCTAATAAATATATCTAGTATATATCTACTATCCTAATAATATATATATATACTCTATACTATTATAATATATTATATATATATATATATATATATATATATATATATTTATGCGAGTTTGTAATTTACAGAATGGAGCGAGTTTCAACGTCAAGTTCCCAACCAGTCAAATCTTTTCTATCAACTTCTCCCATCAACCTCTTCTCCACAGATCAGTGACAGCTCAGAGATTTCCATACTTATGGAATGGGTGAAGAAGAGGAGGTCCACATTGAAAGGGAGACTGAGTCCCCTTTCTTTTTATTGAGCAATTAGGTTAGGGGCCTATTAGTGTTAAGCAGAATTTATTCTTAAAAGTGTGAAGGTAATAAGAACAATCCTTACCACATCTTCTCAATAAATTATTTTTTTATATATTTTTCTGTTAGAAATTTTCATGACACTACAATTGTTTTTCTAATTGTAGATTTGAGAGAAGAATTAAATGAATTCAACTTTGAAATTAGACACATTGTGGGAAAGAATAATACAGTAGCTGATGCATTGTCTAGGTCTCCTGTTCCTGACGTTTAGCAAAATAACTTCCATTGGTGTTCCAAACTCTGTTGAATTCATAACAGTGGGATTTGAACTGGTTGAAGTACCTGGTGGAGGAGATGCTCTTTTTGGATGTTTTTCATTGTTTCTGTATGGGTCTATGGATAATCATCTTGAATTACGTTCAACGGTGGTCAGTGAAATGTTAAAAAAATATTGAGAGATATAATCTCAAGGAAAGAAATATTCGAAAGAATAATAGTGGAAAGGTTCCTATTCCTGAAATGATTGAGGCTTTTTGCAACATCTTTCATACAAAAGTTACCATTTATTATAATGATGACAAACCAATAATCTACGGATCCCAATACCCAGATAATGTATGTGCAATAAAATGTCTCAGAGGAATACACTATAATTATTTAAAACAGCTCTCTGTGATAAGACCCAATATGAATGAGATCATTATTAATATCAATGCTGTTGTCCCAATTTATGAAGACATTGATGTTGCCTATCATATATACAATGAAACAGATGTCATTGACATCAAACTAACTAAAACACTATTTTTGTATTGCCTGATCAATTAATTAAAGGAACTTAGAGAACAGAATACCCGTTTCCTCAATGGTAATACATATACAGAATGCTCAAATCTATCAGACAAACTTATTTTGACACCGATGTCGTGTTTTTTGGGGCCCGGGGATTGCTGTACATCAAAGCATGAAACTGTAAAGAGATTGTATGTAATATTATTTGACTTAATGATTACAGTAATATTAAAATTACATTGGAACTGTGCCCATATTGGTCAAAATAAATTGCTGGAGTTAATATAAACATTTTTGGCACCCAAGGGTGAATCAAGTAGTGTCAGATATAGTGAAGTGTTGTCCCACTTGTCAAAAGCTAAAAAAAAACGCTCCAGTAATATAGTGTCTCCTACCTTGAAAATTGTAGCCATTTGCCCTTTTGACTTGGTTGCAATGGACTTGCTTCAGTTTCCAGTACCGAAATCGGGTAACCAATATGTTGTTGTTCTTATAGACCATTTCACCAAATGGGTCAGTGTAGTACCAATTAGAAATAAACAGAGTTCTACAATAGCTTCAGTACTAAGAGACCAAATTTTAACATTCTTGCCAAAGATTCCAACAATGTTAACCGATAATGGTATGGAGTTTGTTGCAGACAGATTTCAAAAAGTTTTATCAGAATTTAATATTAAACACATCCAAACTTCACCATTACATCCCTCCAGTAATGGAATTTGTGAATGATTCAATAGGACTCATTCAGTTGCTGAAATGCCTAGTTTCTGAAAATTCATCCACTTGGGATGAAGAATTACCTGTATCCGTGGTCACATATAATCACACCCTTCACAGATCACTGAAGGCATCTCCATCAGATAATATTTTGAAAGTTGCCCATTCTGAAACCACACACAGTCATCCTCAATATTGGAGTGAAGGAACAATTAATTTTTCTCCATATCGTAAGGAACAAAAAGTAGCAAAGAATGTTATTTTCAAGGGTCATGAAGTAGTTAACAAGTTTAGGATACATTGGGAAGGACCTTTTGTTATAACTCAGGTGAATGATAATAAAGTAACTTATAAGGTAAGAAGAGTAGCAACCTCAAAAGGACGAAAAGAAAGAGTTCATTATTCGCATTTATGAAAGTGGATAGACATCCCAGGATATCTGCAAAAGAACCGCTTATTTAAAGAGTTGGTTTTTCGAGCGGATGATTCTGAGATAGGTGAGGATGCGAATGGCGATGTAGCAGATATAACTCAAGATGAAATAGATTTTAATAGAGAGAGAGAAAAGAGAGAAATGAGAGAGAGAGAGAGAGAGAGAGAGAGAGAGAGAGAAAGAAGAGAGAGAGAAGAGAGAGAGAGAAAGAGAAGAGAGAGGAGAGAAGAGAGAGAGAGAGAGAGAGAGAGAGAGAGAGAGAGAGAGGAGAGAGAGAGATGAGAGGAGAGAGATAGAGACAGAGAGATGGAGAGAGAGAGAAAAGAGAGACAGAAAAAGAGAGAGCGATGAGAGAGAGAGAGAGAGAGAGAGAGGAGAGAGAGAGAGAGACGAGAGAGGAGAGAGAGAGAGATGATGAGAAGAAAGACAAAGAAAAATAGAGATATTGAAAGAGAGAAAGAGAAAATGAGAAAGGAAAAAGAAAGAAAAGAGAAAGAAAGGGAAGCTAATCAAGAAAAATCGGAACAAAGAGAAAGAGGAAAAGAGTAGAGAAAGAAGAGAGAGAAGAGAGAGAGAGAGAGAGAGAGAGAGAAGAGAGAGAGAAGAGAGAGAGAGAGAGGAAGAGAGAGAGGAGAGAGAGGCCTAAGTAGTTTTTTTTAAAAAATTAGAATTTTTACAAAAAATATATAAAACAAATAAAAAAAACAGCAAAAAATCAAATTCATATTTAAATTTCATAATAAATAAATAATAAAATATAATAATAATCAAAAAATAATTATAAGAATAATAATTAATAATAATTATAGAACACTTGTCAAACTATATTTATCCTTGTAATTATATGGTGGTTTTTTAAAAGAAAACAAAAATTGCCATTTGAGAAGTCCAGCCTAAATACTTTTCATCATATTCCAATTTTGTTCAGATGGAAGATACAGCTAAGTAAGGCCAATTTTATTAAGCAATTGATGTAAAAAAAAGAGTAAAATTTATTATTTTATTTCACTGATTCTCATAATAATTTATGAATTTATAATTCTTTATTAATTTATATATTTTTAAGTCCGAAGTTTGAACGAAATTTTTAAAGTACTTATGCTTTAATATGAGAAAAAAACAAATTCGTTCAAATAGGGCTTCGCGACAAATTTAAAGTGACTGGACAGTTATATTCACTATACATTTTTGGCGCAATTTGATTGGCCTAGAGATGTGAACATTATATAATAACACTGATAATAATGTGCTCGCAATTGATCTGACAAATTTACAGATTACCTGGGCATGTTATATTAATATTAATTCATTTAAATTGATCCGCTTTTTTCAAGTGGCATTATATATATATATATATATATATATATATATATATATATATATATATAATATATATATATATATATATAAATATATATATTATTATATATATATATTATTATATATATAATATATATATAATGAAAATGAAAATAATAATGAAATTTGAAAAAAGGATTGATTTATTTTTTATCTCATCTGGTCAGTCATCTCCGCATCAATAGATGACTGTACGCTTCGCCACATATAAATTATATATATATATATATATATATATAATATAAATATATATTATATATATATATATATATATATTTATATATATATATATATATATATTATTATTATAATATATTATTATATATATATATATATTATATATATATATATATAATTATATATATATATACTATATATATATATATATTATATATGCCTTCCTTTTGAAAAGGCACTGCCCGTGAGTGTGGTATAATGTAAAAAAAAAAAATTAATGAACAAAAACTAAATTTTGAAATATATAATAATGTGTATCTATATTGTATATATACTATAGAATATATAAAATACAAAATATATATATATATATATATATATATATATTATATATATAATATATATATATAGTATTATATATATATATTTAGGGTGTGGTACCAGAACTGAAATTTCAGTTCGGCCGGAACCGGAATTAGCCCGAATCACAAAAAAAATTCCGGCCGAAACCGGAATTTCTTATGATAATCCTGGTAAAATTTTATAAAGGAAAATGTAAAAAAAAAAGTTATTTTATATTTTCTTTCAACATAACATCTTACGTTTAGTACAACGCCACTAAACATATGGAAAAATCATCATTGAAAGGAATATCTTGAGGTCCAAATATTTTAAATAGTAAAAGGGAGAGTCTTGTATTTTCTAGAACAGGGGAAACCACAAAAGAACAATAGATCTAAGCCGTGAGATTAAGTGAATTTTGAGGGGAGTTGCTCCCCAAAAAGATTTGGCATTTCAATGACCCCAAATCCCAGAAAATAATGAATTTTTATCGCAATGAGGAAACCAGCATTCACAATCACGTAAGAGCAGGGATTCATAGAACTTATTGCCCATCTTCACCCAAAATATCTTATTCTAGTAGAAAATATTTTGTAGAGAGATGATGTTACTCTACAGGAA
>JABUQX010011271.1:0-17500 GCA_015478945.1 Trachelipus rathkii | reverse complement strand
AAAATAAATTTATCTTTATTTTTGGATTTGAAATTTTTCCATATGAAATTGAATGGAACTCCTCCATAAAATTTGTGACTAAAATAATAATAATTATAATAATAATAACAATAATAATAAAGCCAATAATAATAATAATAATAATAATAATAATAATAATAATAATACTAATGGGGAATGATAGTATTGATTGTAATAACAAATGAGTTCTTGTAAACCACATTTCAAGGAAAAAGTAATTTCTTCACTCTATCCTAGACCATGTTACCCCTTCGTTTAAAATCAGTAACTTAATAGATAAAATATCAAAAGCCTAACTTCATGTGCAGACAAATTTTTTTTGAGTTTGGTCCTCACATTTACTTTATAGTTAACTAAAATAATAATTTTCAGAATAATAATAATAATAATAAATGGTAGTAATGATGGTAATAATAAAAATAGTAAAAATAATACTAATAGTATTAATAATAATGTTATCATATTAATAAAAACAATAATAGTAAAATTAATAGGAAAAATAATAACCTTTGGCGTTAATATTTTGATTTTTTTAATAATTTTTGGATTTTTGATTTAACATTTAAGATCTAAATAAGCATCATTACAAGGTCTAACTTTTGCACTTTTTTTTTCTCTTTCATTTAATTATGTTTCATATTAAATCTTCATACAAAGTCTATTCACATCATATTAGATGTTCAATATCTAAATCAATCAGTATTAGAGCTTAAAGTGTTTTTTCTTACCCATCTTATACTAATTAGATTAATAAAATAAAATTTGAGGCGAGATCTCTTAGGTTAATTAAAACATGTAGTTGATCTTAATATGGCTAACTCATCTTATTTGCTTTCATTTTTTTAAAATAATACATGCACTTTGAATAAAATTTATGTACATCCAAATTTAGTTTGTGATCGTTTTTCATGGGTCAATACTTTGTAATAAACAAGATACTTATATTTTTTTATATATTTTTAATTGAGATCTCTAATAGTCTAGTTTATTTTTTTTATTTTCAACTGTTTTTCCTCTGCACTACTATCCTCAAGAGATGTACAGAATTAATTATGTAGTGTGTAAGATGATTTGCTTGAATAAATTTTGATATGAAACCTAACTTACCATAATTTATTTTTTTATTTTTATTTTAGCAGGGTCTATCTAATTCATTAAAAATTAGTTTTTTAATACAGTATGGTACTATTTTAATTCTAATCAGTTTGTTATTAAAACTTCACTTAAGTTCAAGAAATTATTTGGGTTCAGTTTTTTCAATTTTTTTTATAAGTTGTTTTGACTGAGCAAAATTTTCATGTAACTGTAATTTGAGTATTTTGTAATAATTTTTAAGGTTTCATAAAAATTTATTTTTTTTGGTAAAAGTTGACTAAAGACATCCACAGGTCATATAGTTAAATCTTAAATCCCACATTTAAATTTGTTTCACATCCCAGTATTTGTAACTTAACAAGCTTTTAAAATTTCAAATTTTTGTCAGGCTATTACAAAAGCCCTTTGAAGTGTTATTATTCTATGGATAAAACAATTACTATACATATTTGGTATAAATTTTTATGCCATAATATTCTGTAAGACTCATGAATGGAAGGATAATTTACCAATACTAAAATTTAGTTTTCTATGGTTTTCTTATTTATTTTTAGTAGGCGTTGTAACACATACTTGTAATCATTTTAAAAGTCCAAATCTTAGAATACTTGTAAGAAACCCTATCATTCAAAGATAAATGGCTAGCGTAATTTCTGTATATTTATTTAATCCCTGTTAATTCATTCTATCTTTTTGATAAACATTTATATGCCTGCAGAGTAATTTTTTTTTTTTTTTTTTTTTTTTGGGGGGGGGGGTTATATTTTTTTTCTGAAGAGCCATTTTAATGTTTGTTTTATAAATTTCATATTGGAAATTTTCTTTACTTTTGATTTCCTGTAATGGCTAAAATCTTAAAATCATATTTGATGTACTGTTAAAATATCTGTGTGGGTTTTCTGATCTGCATTTGATTTATTTTTACATTTTTTTTTTTACTTGTACTATTTGCCTTTTAATGAATTCCCTATGTTAATTATTTTTATTTATGTTTTAGGCACGTTACCTTGGGGATTATTTTCCATGAATAGATATCATCTGTTCGAATAAAAACATACAAGGCATCAATGTTGTATTACTCAATCTCACACAGAGAAGGAAGAGTTTTTTGTAAATATATTGGAGATCATCATCCCTAGTTTTTGGATGGCTCCATTAGTTTTTTTTTTTAGGTTTAATAAAGTATCCTCTGTTATCCATCCCGATTAAATGGATACTCATATAAATATGCATTTCATTATATCGTGTATTATTGTGTATATATATTCATTTATCTTTATTTATGGTCTCTCATAGCTTGAAGTCCAATTGCCACTAATGCTTTTTACATTTATAGAGCTCTGAATATATTCTATATAGGTACATTGTACTAATTAAAATTTGTTTAAGTCTTAGTAAGGGGTCACTCCATTATTATACCTTAACACATTGACGCCACGGGGTTGACCCCAAACTTTCACGTGGGGCCACGAACTTTTTTTTAATAATTTAAATCTGCAAGGTTTTAGAAGTATTTGAGTATCAGTTTTAGTACTCTGCACCGCTTACTTTTAGAGATATTCTTATTTGTTTTTTTTTTTCTTATATATCAGTGGGGGCCATGTCCTCCAAATATGGTTTGACCAAAAGCGTAAGGCCATGTCCACATATTTTTGGAGGACACTGAAAAAATTTTATTCTGCTGCAGCGCAGGTATAACCAAAATGGTGGACAAACGCCTAGCCATGTCCACTCAAATTTGAGGACAAGAAATCTATTCTGTGAGGCCCATGTGTCCACATAATGAACAAAAGAACATAGCTGACAGTAAGAAGTCACAAGGGTTATCAAAAGACTATCCACTAAAATTTTTTTTTGCCTAGGAAAATTATAATTGACAAAAAAAAAACAATTTTTTTTAAAAAATTTTTTTTTTTTCCCCTTGTTTTATCTAAATAAACCAAATAAAACTTTTTTTTTTATTTTTTTAATTATATTTTGCTCATTTTTTTCTTTCCTTTTTTCAGATAATAGCTTATAAATAATTATACTATATTAATTTTTGAAAGTAATAAAAGAAATTTAATATGGCAAAAAGAGGCTTAAATAGTCAAGAAATTTCAGAGTTTTTAGATATAGAAATTTCACCCGAAAAGAAGAGAAAGATTAGAAATGAAGAGGATAAAAAGAAAGAAACACCAGTCAAGCAAATTTCTGAATTTTTAGATGTAGAAATTTCCCCGCATAAACAGATGAAAAAAAAACAGAAATGAAAAGGAAAGAAAAGAAGAATCGTCAGTTGATGATGATACTGACGAGGATCCAAATTATAGTCCACCCTTGAAAGTACAGAAAAAACAGGGCATGAAAACACCAAGTACCAAAAATAAAGTAGATCAAAGAAAGAGAAGAGTTACTTTAGAATATGAAAGTTCAGATGAAGATGATTATGATGGTGAAGATGATAGTGAAATAGAGTTTGAAGGTTTTGATGATGAAGATGATTTATATGCCGATGTAGAACTCCGCCGAGCTTTGGATAACATGGAAATTGAAGAGGATATTGAAGAGGAAATTGAAGAAGATGAAGAAACACTTACATCCATCTCCCCTGACCCATACAATTGGGAGGACTATTCTTCAAGCAGGCAACAAAATTTTACCTTCGATGAGGACTGTGGATTGACAGATCCTGTTAGAGAAAAAACAGAGATAACAGTAAAAGATGCTTTCTTTCTCTTTATTACCGATGATCTATTGAACATGATTGTAGAGCAAACAAATATATATGGGGATGCACGGTCTCAAAGTAGCGAACTTAAGGCAAATTCAAGATTAAAAAGGTGGAAACACACAACTGTGGAAGAACTACAAAAGTTTCTAGGATTAGTATTATGGATGGGACTTGTTCGTTTAGGTAAAATCCAGGCGTATTGGAGTACAAACCCAATCTATCATATCACTTTACCTTCAAAGACTATGAGTAGGAATAGGTTTGAACTAATGCTACAATGTTTACATTTTGCTGACAATTCTGTAGACACCCAAAATAACAGATTAGCCAAAATCAAACCCATTATCACTAAGCTCCAGCAGTCTTTCCATAGCATTTTACTACCGGGAGAGGATGTTGTCATTGACGAAACGCTTGTTCCTTGGAGGGGAAGGCTAGTTTTCAGACAGTATATTCCTAACAAAGCACATAAGTATGGGATTAAACTATTCAAACTGTGTACCAAAACAGGCTACACATATAGCTTTCAAGTTTACACCGGGAAGTCTGAAACTGGGGAGAGGGAAGTCAATTTGGCACAGAATATCTGTTTGAAGTTGATGGAAGGCCTACTCAACAAGGGCCGAACCCTATATGTGGATAATTTCTACACAACACACAGTCTTGCTGTAGAGTTCCTAAAGAAAAAAACCCATGTAGTTGGGACTGTTCGAGCTAACAGGAAAATCTTTCCCAAGGAAGTTATGAGTGCCAAACTAAAAAAGGGTGAAATGGTTTCTAAACAAGATATAAATGGGGTAGTAATATTAAAATGGAAAGATAAACGTGATGTATACCTCATGTCCACAAAACATGAACCTTCCTTCGCAACAGTGGAAGAACAACGTCTTGATGATCCAAATGACACAATTCTTGAAGATCCGGATCAAGCTGGACCATCAACAAGAAGAAAGAAAGCGAAATCAAAGAAACCAATAGGAATAATTGCATATAATAAAGGTAAAGCTGGGATAGATCTCTCTGATCAGCTTTCATCATATGCCACAGCCCTAAGGAAAGGAGTAAAGTGGTATAGAAAATTGCAATGGAACTGTTGCTGGGAATGTGTGTAGTCAATGCTAAAGTTGTGTATGAAACCATCAATAAAAAGAAAATAAAAATCAGAGAGTTTAGAGAGGAGTTGGCTACTCACCTACTAGGGCTTGATAAAGAAATTGAAAAAACACCAAATGAAGGAAGTCATAGAATAGTAAAGGGAGAATCAAGAAAACATTGTAAGTCATGTTACAAAAAGATTTCAAATGAGCAAGGTAGAGACATGGCTAAAAAAAGGGCACCTAGAGTTACAACAAACTGCAATATTTGTGAAGAAGCTATGTGCTATGAATGTTTCTTTTCACTTCATAGCAGCAAAAGAATTTAGTGATAAATAACTGATTTCCCAGAACAATATGAATTTATACTTTTCTAAATTTTCTTTATAAAAATAAAAATAAAAGGAAATAGATAAAAAAAACAAAAAAGAAAAAAAAAAAAAAAAAAAAAAAAAAAAACAAAAAAAAACAAAAAAAATTAAAAAAACAAAAAAAAACAAAAAAAAATAAAAAAAAACAAAAAAAAAACAAAAAAAAGGGTCTCCATAACCAACAGGCTCCACGTGCCGGGACCTGGGTCACGCTAAAGGTTGGTTAACATAAATAATAGTTATATTACGTATCAAAATCTGTAATTTTCGCATAAAAAAAATTTCAACAAAATTTCAAGCTACCTATACCAAAATGTTCGCCCAGGGCCATACTATATGAATAACATGTAAAATTGCCTTCAAAGGCAACCTGATTTGATATAAAAGGCTTCAACTGAAATGTGACTGTCAACCAAAATTGGTTGACATGGCCTATTTCAAAAGTTCACTGTACACCAAATTTGGTGGACATGGCAGTCAATGTGTTAAAGGACGCAGCAAAGCTAATCTTCCAAATTAGCAAGGTGTGTGGAAGGTTAGTATTTAATACTTTACTGTAAATCATTGATACTAATGACAAAGTGATTAATACATTAACATACTGTATAAATCCTTTGTGTTAAGACACTGTTTTCTAGCACTGTGATGTGCAGATTTTCAACATAGAACTCAACACTATCAGTAGGAACTACCCCTCATGGTCTGCCTATTGAATTGGGCAAGGATATGTAACTAATAAGGTTGATTTCATAACTCCTCAATTATGAATGAAAGAAGAAGGTATTAACAATCTTGTTCTTCTTTCAGAGTTCCATTGCAGGGCTATACTGCACGATTCCATTGCAGGGATCTATTCAACTTCTATTCCACGGTTAGACTACCCTCTACCATTGCAGGGTTGAAATATACCTCAAGTTCCATTGCAGGGTTATATTTCTGATTCCATTGCAAGGTTGGAACTTACCTCCTCATTGAACTAACTTGGTCACTGAAAACATCTACTTGCGAACCTTGTACAGCCACCAAGTTAAGCATTGAATTGTAGTTATAAAACCATTCATAAACACCACATTTACATAGATGTTCAGTATTAGGGATAATTCTGTTCTTAGTATTCAGACTCGAACCAGTTCCTCAGTTATACAGTAATTTATTTTGGTCTTCAGTTTTTGAACCTTTAATCATACTATCAAGTAAATCTTGATCTTGTACTCTTTATATTAGAAGGTCGATTAGACCTAAATCCCTGACTACTCAGTTTGTAGTCTAACCTATTTAACACTTTCTATATTTTAAATAAAACTTGTAAAACATTTTCTTTTCTTTATCCCCTTTTGTTTATTAACCATCGTAGGGGTCATTGTCATTGTCATCAAAGAATTGCTTCACACGATTGGATAGACAAGATTGGGTGTGACTGGTCAAGCAGCCACAGGGTCTCTTTAGTCTTTATGGTCTCACCGTAGGAGAAACACGTCCAGAAAACATCATCAGATTTCTTCCTTTCACAGATTCATATTCCGAAATAGAGAGCAAGGTAGGAATCAAACCTCTTTCTATTCTTTTTAATAATTATTTACTTTCACTTAATTAGATTAGCGGCTTTGGAGCCATAGAAGTTACGAATAGTTGTGTGATATTTTCATTATCTTTGATTATCTTTTGTGCACTTCTATATTACTACACCCTCCACTCACTGATACATCATAATTCAATTTATTTGGTGCCCGAACAGGGACCTTTGTGCTAATGTTCGATCTAGTTGCACTTATTCTCCTGTGACTTAGTTCACATGGATCACAGCTCTACTTCAAAATCGTAGCAATCATCTGTGCGTAATTGAACGAATCTACGTTCTTACTGCTAGACTGGTTCGAGATACAATAATTGTAAAGATATAGACAATTGTATTGAGACCAGCAATCTTAGCCTTCTCTTTTCTGATTCACAAACTCTCTCTGATCATTCATAATCATTTTTTGTTCTTTATTTCTTTGGGGGCAACAAAATAATAATGACAAGTACAAAGGATTTCGCTGATTCTAACCAGGAAGATCTATTGGCTTACCTGGAAGAGAACAAAAACTTGGACTTGGACTTGGACTCTCAATTAGACCCACCCAGGAAGCCAGCACTAGACTCACGCATGGACGCGGGATTAGACTCACGCATGACTTAAACCAGAGGTTAGGAATGATGATCGCAACATAACAGACAGCAGCTCCTGCTGAGATAATGCTGTTGGGACAATTGCAGAATTTGGTGCAATGGCTGAAATAGGATAGGTAGATTCTTAAAGTGCATAAAGCTCAGAACCCCCTCCCCTGGTACCAAATATCCCGGTTTCTGGATATCACCAAAATACGGTGTAAGGGTGATGTTACCCTTAAAGTTGTGGAAAGATTATTTATTTCCTTATTTTATTTCTGCATAAGAATTTCTACTTTTGATAACTCTCTAAATGAAAACTGGGTAAAACGTGGATATTTTTCATATAGCTATATATATATATATATATATATATATATATATATATATATATATATATTCGTGGTTATATTTTCTTCATTATAGAATATATACTTTCGTTATACCTATTTATTACTTATATGTTATATAGAGTTTTATAAAGATATAGTATAGTATATAATATATAGTATATTATATATCATATAGTTATTTATATATATTTATATATGATATATTTTTATTTTTTTTTTTTATTTTTTTTTTTTTTTTTTTTTTTTCCTGATCATAATGTGGTATTAGCACAGATCCATATGTGCATGTGTAATTATACATGCATGTGTGGATGGTTGTTGATGTCTAAATATATTATTTTTTTATGTGTATTATTTTACATATTCATGTGCATATGTTTACATATGCACATGTCCATGGTTATTATATGTCATTTATATAATTGCAGAAAAACCTTTTATAATTGTTAACTTTTAGTACTATTTTGGTAATTTCTAAATTGTATTAAAAGAGTTGGGTTCATAGGATGGTGGTATCCTTGTCTATTGGAAGTTTGGAGAGAGACAATTCAATTATTAATCAGAGTCGAAGGTATGTACTATCCACTTATAGGTAAAGAAAAGGACATTGGTTAGAAATTAATTAGTACATTGATTCCATTGGTGTGTTACAGATAACCCCATTGTATGAAGTACAAAATTAAGAAATTAACTCATAGAACCATATTTGACCATCACAGAATTGTCCTATTATAAACCTTATCCACTGGGGTATGTAAGAGTAAACTGATTTAAATAGGAATATTTTAGGCTAATTATTTAATAATAAGATTAAACGAAAAGAGTAAAACAATATATTTATAGTAATATTATTTTGCAGACCCCAGACTTGGGATCTTTTTGATTATGTCTAGAGTCAGGCTTGGGTTCATTGCTATCAAAAACCATTCCTGAACTGGGATCATTGAATGATGTAAGCACAATTATTCTGTACCTTTAGTTTTGTTCTACCTGCTACTTAGATCTAGAGTCAGGCTTGGGTTCATTGCTATCAAAAACCATTCCTGAACTGGGATCATTGAATGATGTAAGCACAATTATTCTGTACCTTTAGTTTTGTTCTACCTGCTACTTAGATAGATCTTAACTTAGTTGAAAAGTATTTGACTGGAAATCATTGGTAAACTTAACTTAAAACGGACGCCTTCCAGTCACCCAGAAATCGCCAAAAACATTTGTTTAAGTATTTTAGTACATTAAGACATGTTTGTAGTCAGAGCTGAGGTTCTGGGAGTATTCTTAGAATAATAGTATGATTGTACAAACTGTAAAGAAAGGTTTCCTCCAAATCTCCAACTCCTAAATTGTTGTCTCTGCGTAATAAAAATAACTTAGTAAATAAATGACAATCAGTATCCTTAGTTGTCCAATTTTGTCATTGCAGAAACACATACAAATATATTTACATATATTTGTATGTATATTTATTTTTGATTAAGTTAAGACAATAAAGGCTAAATACATATATATTCTTTTGTCTATATTGATAAATAAAATAATAAAGGCTGTTATTCTTTCAATATTTGATGGAATCCCTTTTTTCTTTGATAATAAATAAGAGTTATTGTAATAGTAATCATAGCGCTGGTCACTGGATGGCTCAAATATTCATGTCTGGATTCCTACATTTTTATAGTCATCAGCCATCGTTTATTAGTTCAGTATTATTAAATAAACTATCATTATTGCATAGTGACCTTATATTCCTAAAATCATCAGTGATATTGTAAATATTAATAATATAATACCATACTTCAATATACTTCATAATTGGTAAGTTGCACAATAATAAATCCTGGTATCTACTGGTTGCACCATATGTGGTTCCTGTGACAATGACTCTGGGGAAGCTAAAATTTGACGCTCTTCTATCCCAGTAAGAATAAGAGCGCCTTTGTTGTTTTCGTAAATAATATTGATTGTATTTAATTATAATTCATTTTAAGGTCAGGAGAACGGGATCACTTTTGTAGAAGGTGACCACATTGCTGGTCAATTCATTATCCCCTTTTGTTTTAGGAGTGCCCTGTAATGGGTAGCTTCCTTAAAAATCACAAACAGGAGTGAATCGTTACTCTCCGCCACAAGAGGAACTATACTTCATCATGGTATAGACCCCTTGGCTCATGGTATGTCGTTAATTACATCCATATACCTCCATATCTCCATTAACATGTAAAGAATCTTTTTCATGTATTTACTGAGATTTTATTCATCTTTTTGACTTCATTTTTGAATTTTAATTTCATTTTCATATTTTTCACTTAAATTCTTTATATATATTATGTAGGTTTTGTTTTTTTGTGTTTCTTTTTGTGATCTTTTATAAAATAAAGTATTTTTAGGTTTAATACGAAACACTTTGCATATAGTTTGTGTGTTTGATAACTGGTTCAGTTTTCTTGATCATGCCCAGAGTGTGTGTGTGTGACTACTATTTATTATTGTTGTCGTTTATTATTTACATATATATTAGAAATTATTGTGTTATTGAAGAGTTGTTGTTCGTTTGCTTTGTGCTGAGAGGCAGCAGTTCGACAGGGGACTGATCAGTGTAGATGTTAGGGTTGGCGCAGGGACGACCTTCTGGTACTTACCGAGAATGTCTTGGCTGATCTCTGCATCTCTCTCTCTACCAACAAAAAACAACATTACACCTTCTGCGATATATGTCTTTGAGCAATTATATGAATCTACCGAACTTCGCTCGATGTACTCATGTCAGCGGTAACAATCTTTCTACCCTACTGCTATTTCACTTATGTCTTGATGTCTGCTACTGCTCCCTTAATGGAACATATTTATCAGTGTTCTTTTGTGGACTATCTTAAACTTCTCGTGAGACAGTTACTTCTTCCATTCAAATGCTGAGGTCCTCATATTTAGGGGATATCAGACAGTACACCACACTGAGTGAGTTGGGACTTCCCTCTCACCACTGATTGGCAGGCAGGAGGGAAGGAGGCCAAACACCAATCTGGAACAGTTACATTAAGGCGATTACACTAAACCAAAGACGCGCATACGTGTGCATGCTTCGACCTTATCTGTGTCTAGTGTGTTGAAACTACTCCATTGTGTACACCTCTCAGCTTTCCTTATTATATTAACCTGTGGTAGCCACTGCTAACCGAAAAGTTAGCTTCGCTAATTGGCGGTAATCAGAGTAGCAGAATTCTCTGTCATACTCTCTCATGTGGTCCTTCATAGTTGTGGTCGACAATAATCCTGGTGCTCTGTGTGCACTTGGAGGATGCTTCAGTCACTGCTGAAAAGATAGGGTTGGGGCCATAATCACCGATGGATGAGCAGGTTCATTCCATCTTCAACTAAATTCCTTTCCTTCTAATATCAATTTGTGCTCTTCTCACCTCTCCGAGTTATTGTGTGCCGACCTGCGAGACTGACAATATGCATATGCATGTGTGATAATTAACTTCTCTCTCTCTCCACTCACCTATTCCTCTCTCTGACCGCGCTAGACCAGTCATCTATCTCTGGATTATATTCGGCTTTTAGCTGATACTCATCCTTGCTATCCTCTACTGTCTCCTATATTATGGCAACCTGCTATCACATCATTCAGGATGCTCGTGTTACCTCTTTGAATCACCGCTACTCCTCTGCGCAGACATTGCGTCTCATCAGCTATTCGGAATTGACTGATCTTCGCGACAACCTATACGGTTCCAGTAAGTCTATCCCTGTTGTCGAGTATTTTGATCTCTGCCTCGTGTCAGGTCTACTTGGCGTCGTTATGTGGAACTCTTTGCCTTCTGTTTTTTCCTCTCTTTAAAGCCAACATCTGCACTTCTACCTAGATATATAATACTATCACACTCTCGTCGTCCACCAGTGTATCTGGTCTCGCCTACACTACTACATTAACCAACATGATATCTCAATTAGTGTACATATCCATAAGCTCGCGCTGATTCGGTCCATATCACGTTCAACTTAGTATGCTATAGCCTACAAAATCGACCCCAATTTGCGCTAACGTCTCAAGAATATAAGGAATTATATATGATTACCCCAACCTATGTCGTCATTCTTGATATAGAGATCTACAGTGCAGTATATTCTAAACATTCATTAATAAACTGACTGTAACTAAAAACCGCCAATTTGGCTTCTTCGGCAATATATTATATGATACCCAACCCATTCATAATACCTATCCAACCCCTTTCTTAAATGTGCAACCGAGTCAACACTCAACAAACTCCTGTGTCAGACCATTAAAAAATTTAACAAACCCTATTAACTGAATGCAATGCTTCTTATATCAAGATGGCATGCTTCTTCTTAATTTTCTTATTTATGCCCCCTGATCACCTGTCCATGCGTCTACTATGAAAAATTTATTTGGTCCTGTATTATCAATAGATGTAATATTTTGTAGAATTGTATCATGTCCCCCTGAGAAATCGCCTTTCTGCAGAAAACATTTCATAACTCCCTTCAGCCTCTCCTTCATAGCTCTTACCCACAAACCCAAAAATCATACCTTGGTTGCCCTATGTTTGCACTCTCTCTAGCAAATCTAAATCTTTCTTTAAATAAGGTGGTCCAAACTTCTGTTCACAATACTCTATTACGTGCTTAAACATAGCTATAAACAAGATTTACTTTAAACCTTCCTTCTCTTGTAAAACAACATTGCATTTATTATGCCCAGCATTCTTAATTATTAGCTTTATTTAGCTTCCCAAGAAAACAACTTGATTAGCTACTTTCAACATTACTGCTATAATCACCTAAATTTTTTCTTGGTCCACAGACCCAAGCCAATCCCCATTCATATAGTAGTTAAAGCTTTTATTTGAGTAACCTAGGTGAAGAAACTTACACTTTTTACTATAAAATTCATTTGCCACTTATCTCCCACCCAAGAAGTTTATCAGATCATTTTGAATCTTTATACATCCTTCACTATTCCTAAATGTGGTGGCCAGTATCATCTGCAAACTTAAAACCTTGCATTTAAGTCCCTGGGCTAAATCATTTATATATTCTGTAGAAACCAATAGTGGCCCAGCACTGAAACCCTGTCCTCGTGGCTGCCATCTACTGCAACTCTTATATCTGATTGTACTGACTGCCAGCTGTTTAGTTGTACCCCTGCTTTTCTGATGTCCCGAACTCACTAGCTGTAAATCTCAATAATCCGCTCTCACTGTCACATCACTTTCTCTATACCTAACCATACAATGCCTAGCTCCTGTAGATAGATGCCTTTACTACTTCTCCATTCAATTCAGCCTCGTATGTGGCACTTATCATAAAGCTTTTGCAAAGTCTTAAAAAATACATATCAACTGGATCTCCTCCGTCAATGCAGGTCAGTAATGTATTCAATACCAATTCTAAACGAGGTTTTGTCTGACATGACCTATCCGGTTCTTGAACTCTGTGCTGGTGAGTCATAACAATACACTTGTTATCTCTCAATATATTCTCTCTATATGACCTCCTTTCATTAACTTTTCCAGAAACTCTTACAAACCAGAGGAATGTTAGAGCTATACTGGCCTATTCGAATTCTCCAAATCTTCCTTACTGACCTTCTTATCAATAGCACAACATTTATGTGTTTTCCAGTCATCTGGTACCTCACTTAAATTAATAAGGTCATTGCAACTGTCAAAACTGTGTCCTAATTCGAAATCAGCATAATGCTTTATTACTTTGGAATTAATAGTTTACAATTTAATCAGAATTAGACCGTCATATCTGTGGATACATCCAGGATAGATCAAAAGACAATTGTTATTAAAATATGAAAAAATATGTTCAAAGTTTGCTACCTCACGAGCATAGTTAAGAGCAGTTTATCACACATATATATTACTGTTATGCTCAATTTAAATGCAATTTGATAGTATGCACTTCAAAAGATTGCATGATTTAATCAGAGGCAGAGGCAGTCTTTCTAAAAGAATTTTTGTTACAAATTCTTTCTCTAAGGTCTTATTATTTTATAAGTAGATGTATGTGAAATAGAATTAGTGTGTGTGTAGGGTTAGGTCATAGTCTTTATTCTTTTACCTTCAATTTTAGCGCTGGAGAATGTTTTGATCTAGGATTATTAAATGTATATGTAATGGAAATTTGACTGTTGTATATATACAGTTAACTCATAAATTGACCCTATAGGATTATTTACCTTCTTTGTGTCTCAAACTCTTTTGTCTAGAAGACTAACCTATTGAATATATATTTTTGGCCATTGCGGATGGAGCATGTGTTTCTTATTGCTTTCCCTTCTTTAGTTTACAAATTAGTTGTTGTGTATCTAATTGATGTTTTTAGAAAATTTGCTATACTTAATTTGTGATTAATATATGTAAATTATTAGATAATATGAGTGTAGGTCAGTGTTTGATAGCTTAATCCTAGGCCAAAGTATTTAAGAGATATACTGTATTTCCTCTCAATTTATTCAAATTCATTATTATTAAATAACCAAGTTTTCTCGTCTAAATCCCTCTATATTGTTCAGTTTCTCCTTCATAAGGGATACTAGGAAAACAAACTTTGGCTTAGGTGGATTTATATATACTATTATTATATATAAATATATCATATATATATAATATATATATATATATACTATATATTATATATATATATATCATATTATAGTATATATACTATATATAATATATAATATATATATATATACTTATACTAATATAATACTAATAATATACAGCTTACCCACCAAAATTCCTACCGCACGCCCTCGATATATATCTATAGATATATATATATATTATATAATATATATATATATATACTATAATATATATATATATATTATAATAGTATAAATATTATATATATATAAGTGCGTTACAAAAACCCATGTTTTTAAAAAACAAAAAACAAGACCATTCAGGTTTTTAAAAAAAAACAAGTAAACCAATGTTTTTTTTGTTTTTTGGGCGGTTTTTAAAAAAAATTGATTTTTAATTGGTTTTTATTGGTTTTAATAGATTTAAAGGGCAAAAATCTCTACTGGAAACTGTCTATACACATGTTGCTAACACATATTTTTTTAAAATTCCTAATTAAATTTCTTTAGGATTCTTAAAATTTCAAATTTTCTTAATAACTGTATACATATGGTACAAAATTTATTATTATTTTCTTTGCAATTTATCATTAAGTCATAAAGATAAAAGATGAAAGAGGTAAAATAAATATATATAAAATATCAATCTGGAAAAAAAGGTTATAGTTTATATATTTTACCACAAAAAAAAAATAAAAAAAAAAAAAAAAAAAAAAAAAAAAAAAAAAAAAAAAAAAAAAAAAAAAAAAAAAAAAAAAAAAAAACGCAATTGAAATTAAGGAATTTAACTTATTGAAATAACGATAATTTCTAATTTTTACCTTTATATTTAATTGTAGATAGATACTATATATATATATATATATTATACTATTATATTATATATATTAGCTATATTATATATATATATATACTGTACCTATATAATATACGAGAGTAGAGAGCATGAGGAGAGACGAGAGGAATAAGAGAGAGAGAGCAGACGAGAGAGAGAGAGACGAGAGAGAGAGAGAGAGAGACGGAGAGAGAGACAAGCGAGAGAGATAGAGAAAGAGAGACAGAGAGAGAGGAGACGGAGAGAAGAGAGAGCTAGAGAGAGAGAGATTCATCATTAAAAGTCAAAACTGAAATTTTAGATTAACAGTAATGTTGTAATACAAAAAAACTTAAATTTCCCAGCTTTAGTTGTTCCCAACCTATTTCTAACGTTGCTGTGCACAAGTCCAAAAGTTGAAAATACCCTGCTTTCAACATTAGCCACGTTGATGAAGTGCTACAATATGCTTATTATTTATATATGAACCTTCTCATCTAATTTTCTTTGAGAGATCTTTACCAAGATGAAGAGTCACTGCTGACAACAGAGACTCATTGTTATCGTAATTTTTTATGAAAGAGGAAACTGATAATTTCATTATTTTTTCACTGTCTTTTTGAATACTCATCTCTTGAAGTGCTGTGGTCTGATATCTTGGGTTAAAAAATATATGCCAATAAGAGAGCTTCTGTTACTGCCCTTTGATGATAACTTCCTTTTTACTTTTGCATTAAATTCTGTCCTTGTTGAGTGGTTGGATTAAGCTGCTTCTAGCTCCATATTCTATTTTTTCCAAATATAAACATCATCACTTAGTTTACAGTCATTGCCTTCTCTAGCTTGGTTGATGCTGTGGTCACACACTCCACAGATGAGTTTTATTATAATCTTTTGAAATGTGGCATCAATGGGTAGAAAATGAAATCCTCAAGGAAGCTCGAAACAAGAATCATGTTTCTAGGACAAATTAAATAAAAATAATATACTATATATATATTAATATATACTATATTATTCTATATATATAGGATATATTATATATACCCCCACCTTACTACCTACTATATCTTACCCCCTAACTATATTTATATATTATCTATATCATATACTATATATATATATATATATATATATATACCGTATATAAATACTATATATATATAATATATATTATATATAATAATCATATATCATATATATATAATTATTACTATATACTATATATATAATATATAGATAATATATATATTATATTATATATATAATATAATTATATATATATATATATATATATTATATATATAATCATTCTCACGAATAGTATAACAATCAGCAGAAAATTTTTTATTGCCCTTCAGTTACTCTTCGATTGAAAAAATGAGAAAACCATATCAACATGCTAAGACAAAAACCATTAATTAAAATACATTTTTAAATATTTTACTGCCATGGTTTTTCTCATGGTTTAAACCATTGGTTTTTATGTGGTTTAAAACAATGGTTAAAACCAATTGCGTCTAAACCATCCACACCTACTATATATATATAATATATATATATATATATATATATATATATATAATAGCTTAATATTATATATATATTATAGTTAATATATATATAGCTATCATATATATATATATATAGCTATATACTATAATACTACTTACGTCACACATATAAAGTGCGTCTACATATATAATTATACATAGAAACCAGGGACCAATATTAGAGCGTTCTATCTTCCGCAGACTTTTAATCCCATTTCGATGGTAGACTGCTCGCTTTTTTCTGCTGCAAGTCGGCGAATAGAAGAAAGTGGCAATTCATGGTCGTGCTAGGAGAAAGTGTGAGTTGTCAGTGTCTGCCGTGTCTGAGGTCTGTTGTGTCTAAAGGTTCATATTGTCATTAGTATAAGAACAAATACAAATCAAAAAAAAGTTATACTCAAGAGAATAAGTTTATTAAAAAAAAAAAAAAATGATCGTAGAAGAAAATAAATTATAAAGTTTAAAAAATAAGCTAATGAGCTTACCTGTAATAAGGATCATAGCTTAGACTGGAACAGTACTCTAAATCATTATACCTCTGGGTTAGTCCGTTATGCCTTAACAGAACCCCTCCTTACGTAATATTCAATAATTTATGATGTTGTTAAATATCTTTTTGGGCGTTAACACTCAACACTCTTGCCCAAACAACAACCTGCAATGAAAAATTGAAATAATAAAATGCATGACACTCCCATTCCAGTCAATAAATCTCTCTC